>JARHVA010000724.1:3345000-3655000 GCA_037957365.1 Torreya grandis | reverse complement strand
GAGATATCCTAATAGACCATAATGAGAATGAAACTATCTAAACCTTGTAGAGGAATAAATATCCTTTCCATTTAATCAAGGCATTCTCTATCTATATAGATAGGGTAAAAAACTAAGTTGTTTGATTATTTTATGTATTGGACAGGTTCTAAGGAGTCTGAAGATGAGAAATAAACTTTGGGAGTGAGATTAGGACTTAATCTAACTCAATATGACCATTTCATGATTCAAAAATTATCTTAAGTGCTCCTAAAAGAAGCCCCATCTCATCCACTCAAACTATAAAAGTGATAAAGATAGTGAGAAGTGTGAAAATTTAAGTGGATGGCATTTTACAAATCAATCTAAGGCCATGGGGGGAATTAGTAAGTGTCCTCCATTTCCTTACATGGATTTGCATAGAAAACTGAATCTAGTGTTTGTCAGGGGAAGTCCAAGAACAAACACACCTGTTCTGATTCCTCTTGTTGGATCTTGCTCCTTAGAAAGAGCACAGTATGATTACCAAAATATAAGCAATTATAAATGGGGAAATAACCAGAAGCACAAGAATTCACCAATAGCACAGAATATGAGAGACAATACACTATCTTGTATTAACACTATACAAAAAAGAATACAACAAAGAGCCGCCACACTCTTTCACCTTACAGAAGTTCACCACACCTCAAGTGTTCAGTAATTCTTCTCACACACACTCTCCTACACAAAAAATGGTCCCAACAACCAACTCACAAACCGAATTGGTGTTCACCTCTCCAACTAGTCAGTAATAACCCTGCCAATACATCAAGCACTCTATAGCACTTCAAGTTGATCTCCCATGAACCTGCAACCTGCAATTCAATAGACCATACTCACATGTGGATCCCCTATGAGCTTGCAACAACTTGCAACTCAATGATCATACACACACACAGAAGGTACTTCCTTGCCTTCCTTATCTTATGCTTATACAATACATGCCAATGGGTCTATAAATAGATCCCTAACTTAAACACTAACTTAGACTCTTAATTTAGACAATTATCCATGCAGCTCAAGACTCTAACTGGTCTTTACATGCAAACTCTTCATTCACTTAACTAACTGTCCATGCAACTAGCACTTTTGGAATGCACAGGCGACCGACGCCGGTCCCTGCTTGTCTGGTTCTGCCAACATCGGCCAACTTCCTACCGTTGCCGGTGGCCTTTGGCATTGCTCACGACCGATGTCGGTCCTACTGCCGATGCCGGTTCTCCTGGATCTCAGCAACCGTCTTGTTCCTTCTGTTTGCAAAGGGTTTGAAGCTTTTAGCTCCACAACCTAACAGTTTTGAGGCCAAGTGTAAGGGGTGATTGGAAGAGGAGTTTATTTGACTACAAATAGTGATGGCTCAATTTTAGAGGAATCCAAATGATTATGAATATAGACAATTCATAGAGAAAAATGTTTACAACCCTTCCCTCTCATTAAAATAACTAGACTGTCCCAACTTAGTTTTGAGATCCAAAATGGGTGAATGATGAAGATAGTTTTATTGTATAGAATAATAACTCCTACACCACATTTGATGAGTTTCATAGTTTGGAGAGCCATTTTTCTTATCATACCTTGTGTGGTTTATCTCTTAGTTCATTATTATGCATATGTAACTCTTCCTCTTAGCACAACAAGTGTCCAAGTGACCTTTGGACTTCTCTTTTTCTACTTCTATCTCAAGTAATATAATTAGATTCCATTTTGGCCTTTGTAATCTAATTACACTCCATGTATGGTGAAGACCTGATGGAATGATGTCATATTTTCCCTTATAACATTAGTGTAAATCTGGTTTTGAATTCTTAAATAATAGTCTAAGTATACAAGTGATGTATAGTGAAGCAAAGTGATAACTATATATCCTTTCTTCCCTTATCCTTATATGTTAGTGCAAGAGTTCCTATTCTAACCTAAAGTGTATGACTATTATTGGAGTGTGAAATCTACCCTCTGGTTCAATTACCTTGTGTTGCTTCACACATCACACCTCTACATTGAAATACGCATGTTATAATCCATAAGACACCAAAGTAATTGTATCATGTCATTTCCACTTTGATGAAGCATGTAAGTAGTGGAAAATGAATAGTAATGGAAAATTAAGGTTTTTGTGTAACATATATAAAGTAAATATAAGAATAGAAACTCACCTCATTCTTACTTTTAAATTTTTCAAACAAAGCTTAATAGAGAGTTACCTAGGTGAACAATGACCCTTTTTTAAATGTAGATTGGATCACATGAGGGTATTCACCAAACCATATAAAAATCCACATTTATTAAGTCATTATAAGGTTTATTTTTCTATTTTTAGTTGTTTTTAAATTTTTGTGAAACTATAAATCTAGCATATGGAAGTTAGTTTGTATGCCTTGTTTTTTAGTACAAGAAAGTATGATTTTCATATGAAAAACATCTTGGTGTATAACTCCCTCAGATTAGATTAATTTCATGTAACTTTTAACTCTTTTTCCCATAGGCAACTAGTTATCATAGGTGTGAGAATTTCAAGACACATTCAGGGAGCTAGCCCTTAAATCTAGAGGTTGATTCCACCATAAGTACACCCCTATACCTAGAAGTATTCCCATGTTTAAAAAATTTAGAAGAGGATTGAACACCCTCTTCTAGGGTGAAATATTTGGTGATAATAGTTTTAGCATGCCTAGTAGGACCAAGGTCCAAGAGAGTGGGAATATTGTTGGGCTACTTTTCATTGATCATCTTTTGGAAGCAAGTAATTTAGCAACAATGGTGACTCCAAATGATAGATTATTGTTGTAATCAGCCTAGGTATATATAATTTATAGTTTCATTTAGTCTTTACATCTCATTTGATACATGAAGTTGACATAAATAGATATGGCCAATACCCATATCATGAATCTCCCTATCATCCTTATTATGAATCACATTATACCCCTCAAAAATCCTATCACAATGGCTACCAATCCCATGATTTATGGAAGCCCTATAGTCCTTAATTTTACCTCCAAATAGACATCATGTTATTGGATTGCCCTATGAGGAAGGATACTAATAAATGCCTCCCTATTAGTCCTAATATGAGCCCTATCATTCATGTCATGATGCTTGTCAACCCCAAGAAGGTGATTCCATGGAATCTATGTCAAGATATCAAGAGGTAATATTTGAATTCTTAAAAGTTCAAATACAACAAGATGAAGATGGTATTTATCCCCATCATTATCCTCTTCCTTCACTTTTTCCAACCTATATCAAGTATTTATTGGCATCCATTCCATAGTTACTAGATAATGAAATAAATATTAGAGCATGGGATGATGAGCATGATGTGCTCCATGATCATCTAATGGAATGGTTGAGAGGTTTTTCCCAAGGTCATATGTAAACCTTGTAGATGTTTGAAGAGTTAAAAATAATTCAATGGGAGATCAAAGAACAAATGGACTTGGCAAATAGGTTCCTTCACTGCTCAATTGATAGGCTAAGTATGTGGGAGGATAAAGAGCTAAAAAAAAGAACATGCTACTATTCAAGAGTTTCAAGAAAGTTATTGGCAAGATGTAACTCCTAATTATGAATGTGTTTATACTTATAAATTAACCCAAGGATTCACTTCCCTATGAACTTACTAGTGAATTCCTCTTTCCCAAATCCACTCATAAGCCTTTTCCTTCATACCACACTTCATCTCAAAATCATCAACCTTTAACTACACCTCATATTCCATATCCTCAACATGAGCCCATCCATCAACCTTCCACCTCACACCTTATTGAAGAAGAGCCCATCTTGAGATAAGAAAGTGAAGAGGAAAGAGCCCTAGTCATGACTGATCAAGAGGATCTCATTAGTGATTATGAAGAAGAGATCACCATAGGGACTCCCTTTGGTGAGAAAAAAGAGAAATCATATTTTTTGTTATGAGGAGAAACATATTGAAGTCTCTTTTGTAGCTTTCCATGAGGAATGTGGCCAAGACTTAAAGAGAGAGGCATTTGAAGAATACTTCATGTCTAATCATGAAGTTGTGGATTACCATATCAATAATGAATTGGAGGGTACTATTAGAGAGGAAGATCAAGTCATTCCTTAATAATCTATAGTCCTAAGAGAGTCTCATGAGACCAAGGTAGATGAAATAGCTCTTGAAGATGACATTCATGAAGAAGAAGATTTATTGAAAAAATTTCAATGCCATATTTAAAGAATTTGATAAGTTGGGTAAATATTTTCCTTCTCCAAAATATTTCATATTTGATGATAAGTTTTCTGGTGAGTCTAATAAAAATGATCTTGAGTTGTCAGTCAAACATAAAGATGAAGGTCATTTTACTAGTCAAGAACCTACTATCATGAAGTCATTTAATGATGCTAGTGTATAAGAAGTTGTAGACATGGATAATGATGTCAAGGAAAATATTGTTGCATTTAAAATATAGTTAAGAGATCCATATGAGATAAAATAACATTCATAGATGTGGGAACATGGTGAAGGGAAGCTTGATGCTTCCAAAAGTCAAGCACATTTTTCCAAGGAAGAGAATAAGTTTGATAATACTATAATATTTTCAAACTTGCACATTAAGGAGCCATATGATAAAGTTGAGACTATTTGGATGAAAGAATAGTTCAATTCCATAGATAACCTAATTATAATTTATTTTAATTCCATAAACATTATGCCAATAAAGTTGGCAAACACCATGAAGAAGATAGAAGCATCAATTCTAAAGGTCAAAAGGCTACATACCTCATTTAGTCCCTCATGTCATGAAGTAAGAGAGGTTTCACACTTCCCCTTTGATCCTAGAGGAAGTTTTCATTTCATTTTAATAAGTGTTTGATTCTTTTTATTTGGTTTGGTGTGTGTGTTTCATAAGTGCTCATAAACCACAAGTGTGATTTTTCTTAGTTTCTTTTTTTCTGTGTTGATTCTTGTTGGATCCTTTGTGTTTTATGTGTTGTCAAAGTATTTTTGTGTGTCAAAATTGGTGTACATGTCACTCCATATCCCAATAGATAGGATTAGGTAACTAGTCATGTCATAACAAGCATATCACCCTTGGAAAATTACCAAAGATGTTGACCATTTTGACCACAAGCCAAATAGGTCAAACCCCCTATAGTAAAAAACTTATATAGGGGTCCAATATTTTGTTTTAGGGTGTGTTATAGCTTATTTTATGTAATTTATTACCATTTTTGCCTTGGTCATGGTCTAATTAGTCTATATGTCAAATTTGAGTGACTGAAGAGCCATTTAGGAGTCATAAATACAAGTGGCATGGTTTTCATGGTGTCCAAGTGTCACAATTTTCCTTTAAATGTCTAATATGTTATATTATCTATCACGAATGTTGGTCTCATTAGAAACTTGTAGGTTCTATAACTAAAATCAAGAAATCAATTGAAAAAGGAAGAGTTTGGCACTAGTATAGATCATAGGGGAGTGTGACACATGGGATATAGTTTTGAGATGACTTTTTAGCTTCCTAGAACCCATTTTAATGCTTGAAATACTTTTAAAGTACCAAATTTGAGCTAAAACCATTTTACTCCATCTCCTTTTTAGACATGTAAAACTAGTTAATAGGTTGTGATTAGTACATCTAGTTGGAGAATTTTTAAACCAAATGACCTTGTGGCTTATTATTACACTAAAATAGCCTTATTTTCACAATAATAGTTAAATTATTTGTCAACTATACTTTATGAATCATTTCTAACAAGTTGACTATGTTTTTATGCTCACTATTTCCTATGCCGTATAGGTTTTGCTCTTACTCAGATGATTTCATAGAATCCATATTCTATAATTGACTCTAGAGGACATGGAAATATTCACCTCATATTATAGATGTTTTGTTTCATGTTTCAAGGTTTTTTGATAGGTAAATACTCTCATGTCATAGGAAGATGACACCATGTGAAGTCTCAATTAAGTTTCCTTATTTAAAAAAAGCTTAGTTATATGGAAAGGTATCATGTGGATGTAACATAATTTTATCCATGCTTACATGCCATAAAAATCACCTACCTCCCATGTTGGACCTTACAACATTAAGCCTTGATCAAACACTCAATCATTCTAAGTTCACAGTCAACTTTCTGCTTGATCTCAACTACAATCATGATGTTTGAGCTCTGATCACATTTATGGAGGAGAAATGGAGAGTCTCAATTTTTTTTATATGTTTTGGTTTTATGAATAGTCAGATCTAACCTTCCAAATAACACAAAGGTTCTATGGTGGTATTCATATGTAACATATACAATCAGGTAACCATGAAATTCTTCATTTTCCTCTACATGCACATCTTAAAAATATGTCACATTGGAAAAAGGGTATTTGATATCATTTTAAGAATTTAAATATTTTAATTTCATATAAAGAGGTTGAGTGAATAGATAATTTGTTGAATGTTCAGATAGTATACACATGTTTCATGTTTCTACACACTCACTACCTACACCTGAAATGCCCACCTACAAGTGACTGTACACAGATGATGGAGGTGTTTATATATATATATATATTATAAATTATATGAGACCTTCATAAATTTTTATGTAAATTAATTTTCATTAAGATACATGTACAAGTTCATGTCATATACACATTACTCTAGGTTTACAGTCACAACCATTTATACTATTGTTTGAGCATCTACAAGCCTATATAGATGTATGAGGATGTTTTTGTAAGAGATTTAACATGATATAAGACTTTTTAACTTTTAATAGAGTTATAGGAATATAAAATATCATATTGGGAGTCATATATTAGTAAACAAGGTGGGGAATTACCTTCAAAAGGTGAGGTAATTATATTTAAGGATAAAATCCCTAAAAAATGCAAAATAGATCACCTAACCCTTTTGGATATGTCTTATGATAATGCCCTATTGAGTTTGGATAACTTTAAGTGAAATCATTATATATCCCTAGAATAAGAGACGAGATCTAAAAAATATGGAGGGCAGATGACTAGTGGAAGATAATAGTTGGGAGCCTCAAATTTTTCCATTTGAACACTAAAATCCTTCATTTTCATCTATATGATTTGAATCTTTGAGTGACCTTGTATTCCAATTTGTTATTATTATACCATGAAAACACTATTTAATGGTTAAAAATAGTTGAAATAATCATTTATTATCTAAATTATCATTAAAATAAGATTATATACTATGTTTTCGGTCCTATACACACCAAGAAGTTTTTTTTGCCAAAGAGGTTGAGCTACATCTGACTACAAACTCTCACAAGTCCTTCATGTGATATTAATTATGAATAAATAAAAACATAAGGACACATATCAGCTCAAATTTATTGCTAAAACCTAAAAGGGTTCCCATGGTTGGTATGACATAGGTTTCAAGGATAAAAGTCACCTACATTATCTTATTTGTCCCAATATAGTTGACTATGTTTAACTGTGATAGATAAGAAGGATATAAAGATGATGTATATGGGTCACAAAAAATGTGTAATTACCCTATTAGATTATGAATAAGCCTATACACATTGCCTTTAATCTAAATTATATAGGTATTATTGGTTGAATATTTTGTCTATCAGCGTACTGGTAAACAAAATAGGTCTTATCAGCCAAAGCAAGAAGATTAGTCATCCTAATGTGTAAGTTTATCACATCAGAAGGAGACTTCTCTCTCCTCTCATCAAGGGGAGGTTCCTTGTGGATATGCTATGTATATGTATAAATAGAAAATAATACTCAAGGGTAGGACCAGACATCCATCTCTCTTTCTTTAGAGATGATGCATACAAAACAAAGGAAAAACTCAAGGGAATGACATACAACTCTCCTCTTCTTTTAGGAAAAACTATTTAGCCAGCCACAAGAATACTCCTAGAAATTAAAGTAGAGCATAACTGGGAGTATGAGAACCAACAAATCAAGACACAACAAAAAGTCTGTACCTGAAATACTCAAGAGTGATATACGAAGGGCAATGAAAGCTCACAGTCTTCTCAAAGTCCTTTACACAACAATGAAGAAGCAAACACACTGAAGGCAGCTATGGGGGCACAAAGTCTCTCCATAATTGATTCTTCAGGACACCTTCCTAACTAATTTTAATAATCATGTTTATTAAATCAATGAAACAGAAGATAAATCAGGGAAATAAACATAAGAATAGTTTCTTCAACCACAAAGAATTCACAGCACAAAGTCTGAAAAAGTCCCTTGCTTTCTTATTTCATTAACAGAATATGATCAACAGACTGAGCACAAAGTCTCAATGATGCCTCTCAATTTCGGTAGAGTTTCATTTAGATTTTCAAAAAGAAGATCATTTTACAATGATGGGAAGTCCCTTATATAGCAACCTTCAAGAAGGACCCAGGAACAATAATACATCATGATGCGTTGGGAAATGTTAGGAAGACAAGCTATAACTTTGGGGCCTTTTACCCATTTGATCTTCTCAATGTAGATAGATAAGTCATTCAATTGAAAGTTTTACAACTTTCAATGTCTACCTGGTGGTCTAATCGTATCTTCATCGTTCCTCCCTTTCTAATTAATTGAATCGGGTCCCAGAATCAGCTTGTTGTTCTATTCCTTCCCCACTTTCTATTGGTCTTGGCCTTGAAAATTGTGAATGTATTTTATTATATATGTTCAAAGGATCAATAGTTATTTTTTGTCTTCAATTTGACATTTGCATGCCTATCACTGTGTTTCCAATAGCTAGTTAACTGTGTCAAATTTGATGTGTTTGGGTACGTCACCCCTTGGTCTTCTTTTCGCTTTCCGCTTGGCACTTTTCCAAATTGGACTTTGCCCTTTCGGGCCATGAGAAATGATCCTTCAGCTTCAGGAAGTATCCTCAAATTAATGGTCAAGAGTTCTCTGCAAGGGCACCTACCCTTCAGGGTCCTTCGTTGGCCCTTTGCAAATTTTCCTCGGTCTTTTCCTTGGGCCATTCCCTTTGAACATTTCCCGTGGACATTTTCCCTAGGGAAAATTCCCGTGAACAAAGAGTCTGGGGAAAATTTTGCTAGGCTTTGAACAAGTCTGTAAACAAGTCAAAGGGTGCTTTGGTCAATGAAGTGTCCTTCGAAAGGGCACTTGTCCTTTGAAAAAGTTCTTTAGCATTGAATTGTCCCTTTGAACTTAGTTAATGAACCATTTGTTAAACTGGTTCAAAGGTTCAATGAAGCATGCCAAGCCTTTGAAGCAAACAGCTGACGAACCATTGGATGCACTTTTTACCATTGAACCAATACATTAAATTAATCGGTTGAACCAAGGCTTTGAACCAAAATGGTTTAAGCCAATGGTTCAAGCTGATGGTTCAACAAATAAAACAAGCCTATAAACTAAGCATTGAACCAAATATTTGTACTTGCCTTTGAATTGAGAGTTGAACCATTTGATTGAACCTATCCGTTGAACTGGTTCAATAGTTCAATTAAGCATGCCAAGCACCTTTTAAACCAAAAAGCGATAAACCTATTGTTGAACCAAGATGTTGAACCAAAAATTTGGTTTAACGGTTCAACAAAAGCCTTGAACTGACTGACAAACCAAATGATTGAACCAAAAGATGCTAAAACAAAGGAAATGAACCATCTGAGTGAAATAAAGCATTGAACTACTTGGTTAAAATGAGTGATTGAAATGTTCTTTTGGTTGAACCAACTGTTGAACCTTTGAACCCGTTAAACCTTTGAGCCCAATTGGTTCAATGGTTCAATGGTTCAAGTCATTTTGATTTGACCAAATGTTTAGAAGCTAATGAACCTGTTGAAGTGACTGAACTTTGAACCTTTATGAAGCGCTTAAATTTTGCCAATGACATTGAACTTGTTGAACTTTGAACCCGTTGAACCTTTGAACCAAATTGTTTTAATGGTTCAATCGTTCAATGATTCAGGTCTCTTTTTGTATTCAGATGCTTGCCGATGAACATTTTCAATTGAACCAAAACTTTGAACCAATCCTGAAAAATGAACAAATGTTGAAAATCAATTCTTTTGACTGAAAACCCCTTGTAGAGTCTGTAGATTTTTATTCCTACTGAGTTTGTAGATTCAAACCTACAGAGTCCATAGATTTTTTGAGAAGCTTTGAAAATCAGAAATCTGAATATCTAAGACAAATTTTGAAAATGGAAGATATTATTTTGGTTTTTAGAACCAAAATAATTCAAATGTTGTTCCAAAAATGACTGTTATTTTTGGGAGACAATAGCTGGCTCCAGTTGGGGAACTTTTGTCAATTGCAAAATGAATTGGAAGGAGTAGAATTCAGAAAATCCAGTGTCTTCAAGTGTACCATTGGGCTTCATAGTCATTCTTTCTAGAAATGAAAGGCAACAAGAATGAAAACAAACAAAACAAAATAGAAATTAAAACTATATAAGTATACATATATACAGAGGCAATGATCTAAGACTTCAAGAATTGAAGTGTTTCAGATGCTACCGATTATGGGGCAGAGAAAAGAGCGTGCCATCTTGGTATTTCAAAAAAAATCTATTTTCACCCATGTGCTGATGAATCATGAATGGGCCTCTCTAAAGGGAGTCAAACTTTCCATGCATCCCTTTTGGCTCTCTTCTTTTGTCCCACAGCAGGTCTTTATCTGCAATCCAAAAATCATGATTTCTGGCTTTTTAATCAAAAAGTTTCTTTATCAGATTTTGATGAACAACAATTTTGTCCACCACCATGGTTCTTTATTCTTCTAGCTAAGTTAGGCACATGATTATTTTGTCAAGAGAACTCTCATATGTCTAATCTTCAAAAGCTTTCACCAATTTCAAGGCTGGTAACTCTAAAGTGATTGGTATCTCAGCATTAATACTGTAGAGATGTTGAAAAGGAGACATACCAATTACTCTTTTTCGTCAGCCCATAGAGTGTCTACCAATGCTTTGTGCCACGTCCTTTGGTTATCATCTGCAAGTTTCTTGATAATAGTTACCAAATTTTTATTATTGAATTAGCTTGTCCATTCCCTTGCGGAAAATAATCAGAAGAATGAAAGACCGTAATTCCATAATAAAAATAGAATTGCGTGATTTCTTGAGAGGTGAAACAAGCTACATTATTAGTAACAATTTTGAGTGGGACTCTAAATCTGGAAATGATGTTCTCTTTCAGGAAGTTGCATACAACTTCTGAGGTAGCATGCTTTGTCGAGATTACTTCTATCCACTTAGTGAAATAATCAGTCACTATAAGGACATAATCATGTCTAGCGCTTGATGATGGATTTATTCTCCCAACAAAATTGAGTCCCCACTGTTGGAAATGTTCCTCTATGATTAATGGCTTAAGAGGCAAAGTAGCCAACTTGGGTCTTCCAACAAATTGCTGACAAAGTTCACATTTCCTTACCCATTTATGTGCATCTTGGAAAAGAGTCAGCCAATAATACCTGGCTCTTAGAATTTTGTGAGTAGTCACAAGAGCAAAAAAATGTCCTCCACAAGCTAGATTATGGAAATATTTCAAGAGTTGGGTTTGCTATTCTTTGTCTACACAGTGAAGAAAAACTCCATCTATGTTTCTTTTATACAGGCCATTGTCCAAAAGGACAAAATTGGCAGCTTTCAATCTGATGGTTCTCTCTTTGTAAGACAAATGAGTAGGACATTCTCCATAAGTCAAAAAATAGGCAATATCTAGATACCATTCATTGGTAGTAGAAACAAAAAGGACTATTGGCATATTATCTACTTCAGCTTCTTCAAGTTGTGTGTCTTCTGGCTTATTATCAGCCATTAATTGACAAAGACCTTTACCTCTGACCAGCTTTGTTGGCTTGATATCTAGATCAAATTCTTGGATATTTGCAATCTAATTACCTCTCTTTGTGCCAAAATCCTACTGAGTTAAAATAGACTTGACTATACTATCAGGAACTAAGGTAGTAGTATGTGAATTCAGAATATAGAAACAAAAGTGTTTGACTATTTTTACCAAGGTATAGGCATGTTTCTCTATATTTGAATACTTTAATTCATGAGTTTTCAGAGGTCAACTCATGAAAGAGATGGGAGATTCCATACCTTCTTTGTCTTGTTGGACAAGAATAACTGAAAGAGTATGCTTAGATGCATAGCTGTATATAGTGAAATCTCTGTGGTAATCTGGGTAGACCAAGGTAGGGGCATGAGCAATAACGACTTTGATATCTTGAAATGTTTCTTTGCCTTCTTTGGTCCAGCTGAAGGTAGTCTTTCCTTTCATCATATTTATAATATGTCTTGTCTTCTCAGCAAATTCAGGGATGAATCTCCATAAGAAATTCACTTTTCTAAAGAAAGAGTGAACAACATTCTTACTTGCAGGCAAATTCATCTCTTGAATAGACTTGACTCTGTCTGAGTCAATCTTTATGGATTCTTTGGACACAATGTGTCCAAGGAGTTTTTCCTTCTGTCACTCCAAAAACAGACTTTTTAGGATTCAAAGAAATACCATTTTTCTAGAAATGCTCCAGTACTTGTTGTAAGTGGCGTATATGATCAGATCGGCACTTTGAAAAGATAGTTAAATCATCAAGATATACAACTATGAATTTGCCAATTTCATCTTTAAAAGCCATATCCATAGCTCTCTAAAAGGTAGCTCTAGCATTTATTAATCCAAAAGGCATTATTTTGTATGCCAAAGTACCCCAAGGCATGATCAATGTAGTCTTGTGTTGATCAGGTTCAACAACTTCAACTTGGTTATAGCCTAAGAAGCCATCCAACATTGATAACATTTTTGATCCTGTTACTGTTTGGAGCACTTGGTCCATGATTGGCAAAGGGTAATTGTCTTTTAGAGAAGACTGATTTAGATTCCAAAAATCAACACAAATGTAGATTTCACCATTTTTCTTCTTTACAGGAACTATATTTGCAATCCATGTAGAATGATGGATTGGAAAAATAATTCTAGCATTTAACATTTTCTGAATCTCAGACATAATTGTACCTGAAATCTTCAGATTGTATTGTCTAGATTTCTATTTGTAAGGTGTTGAATTAACTTTGAGATGAATATGATGACAGATCTCATCAGGACTAAGAGACTTCAGATATTTGTATGAATATGCCAAGACATCAATGTATTAACAAAGCAAAGAAGTAAATTTGAATTTTTCTTTTGGTGTACAGCACTTACCAATGTTGACCATTTTTGGATTTTCTTCATTGGTCAGATTCACTTGGTCAAATCCTTGAGAGAAATTTGAATCTGCCTGTTGTTGCTTGACGAATCTATCATGCTTGTCAAATAGCTTTTTGAGAGAAACCAAGCCTTTAGGAATTTTATTTCCTTTCAGCTGTATAAACTCTTCATTTACATCTGAACTAGATTCAAAAATTAATTTAGACTTCTAAGATTCACTGCCTTCAAAATATAGCTATTCAAAATTGTCTTTTCTTTCCAAAAAGGCAATGATCTGATTATCATCATTGAAAATTTGCCAATGATCAGCATTATCAAGAACACTCAACCTATAGATCAGCTCAATGGTATATTTGGCTTCTTTAAAATTAGAATGTGGAACTAAAAGAGTTATTGAAACAACAAGTGCATCAGCTCTATCATTGGATTTTATTGGAATGGAAGAAATGATGAAAGCATCAAAGCTTTCAATTTGATCCCAAACAAGATTACGGTAATGGCACAACCTTTCATTCTTGGTCTGATATGAATTTCTCACTTGGCAGACCACTAATTTGGCATCCCCTTTAGCATGAAGACACTTGATGCCTCTTTCTTGAGCAGTCTTCATGCCCAGCAATAATGATTCATATTCAGCTGTATTATTTGTGTTGCTAAACTATAACTTATATGATGAAGGGAACATATCTCCTTGAGGACATATCAAAACAATTCCAACTCCAAAACTAGAAGAGGAACAACTACCATCAAATTCTAGAGTCCAAATCTCATCAGACACTAGCTTTAATTTAGACTTTCCTTCATCAGAGATGGAGGGTCTTTCTTCATGATCTATATATAAAAAGTAATTACCCATACTTGTAGATTCAAAAAGGATTTGAGCTTCAGGAGCTGACGTCTTAGTGACTACATACTTTTCTTCCTTTTCAAGAAGTAATCTCTTCATCACACCTTGTACAGGGATCCTTGCCTCAGATAGATCCATGTTTAGCACTCTTCCCATGTCCTTAAAGAAATTATATCCAAGTAAAATACCATAAAATGCTAGGACTTCAGCCACTAATACAGTCATTTTAATCCTCTTATCTAGAAAGGCTGCAAATACAAATTGGGCATCTTTGATCTACCCCAATAATGGCACTTGTTTGTTCTCCATGGAGAAACATCTGCCAAATGTCTTGGTCAATGTGAGACCCAGAGACTCAGTGAATTTGGTAGGCATAACAGTGTCAGATGCGCCTGAGTCTATTATACAATTACTCAGCTTGTGGCCATTGATTAACAGGGAAACATAGAAGGGTTCTATTTTTCTAGAAACAGCTAGAGGAGTAATATTTAGATTATTTGGATTAGGTGTATTTATTGGGGAATCAAAAGTCATTTTTTTGGCCTTTTGTACTACAGGGATGGTCTAATTTTTAACATATTGGACCAGCTTATTTAGTTGATCTGGATTGGACTACAAGTATTCAAATTCAGACATTTGTATTTTTATCTTTTTGACATGATCAATTATGTCAAATGGCTGAATCGAACTAGGTATAGAGAAAGGTACTTAAGCTTTCTGAGTTTTAGAAGGGACAGGAGGTATACTGGTTTGAAAATTAGAAGTAGAAGGGGAAGGTGCAGCAGATGTATTTACCTTTTGAGTGATTACCAAATCTTTTGGTTGAAAGGGCAGAACTATCCCATGCTTGGCAATTGTGACTACTGGCTGTGATTGCTCTTCTATCTTTCCTTTATCAGACTGCTGGGATGATTGGTTCTTAGACCTAGTAAACACTGCATATGATCCATCTAAAGCTTCTCCTTTGCTTTTGAGTTCATCCTGATAATTTAGGAAACCAATGTGGGAGTCACCAGCTGATTCTTCTTGACTGTCTTCAATGATATCAGCATCATTTTCTTGATTTAATTCAGGCTGATAAGAAAAATCTGATTCTATCTCAAGATATCCCATTGCTGAATTAGTTGGAGGATCTTCCAAGGCAAGTTTTTCTTATGGAGGAGGAAGGCAATTTTGTTTTCCTTGGTTTCTAGCAACATTGCCTTGATATGATTGATTTGGGAATGTTATTCTATATGTAGGAGTAGAAGACATTCCTTGATCCATTTGTTTTTTGAGTGTAAGGAGCTTATTCGCTAATTTCTACACTATTGGATTTGTGGTGCTTGTAGATGCAAATTCGGATGATGATGAAGCTCAATTTCTATTGGGATCTCTTCTTATTTTCCCTACTAAGATGAGATTGTCTTCTACTTTAGTGTCCAAAAGTTGAGCTGTAGCTAGATCTATTTGACCAGCATGTCTCAAGAGGAAACTAACTTCAGGTAGCTGAGAATTAATGAAAAAGCATTTAAGATTTTTAGCTGTAGGTCTGGAAATCATAGGAATTCTATTTCTCAACTTGTCAAATTTAGCTATGAAGTCTCTCATAGGCTCATGCAGTTCTTTTTTCATTTGTGTAAGTTGAGCCAAAAGTGTATGTGCATCTTCTGTAGGTTTGAATTTGGCTTCAAACTTAGCTTTCAAAGTATTCCAATCAGTCACATATTAAGCCTGTAAATGGTAAAACCAATCTGTAGTAGGACCTTGTAGTGTTTCAACAAAAAGCCTGACTACTACATCTTCAAACTCTACCCCAATTACTCTACAAGCTATATTGAATGTTGTAATTTGTTCATCATGATGAACTTTCACATCACCGTGGAATTTCAAAAAAAATCTTCCTATAACTACATGGAAGTTCATGTAGAGGAGTAAGATTGAGAGGGCCAAAAGCATTACCCCAAGGGCCTTGAACTACCATTATAGGGTACTAAAAAGGAGGGATAACAAATCTCAAAGGGGTAATTACAGGCATAGCTTTATTAACAACAAAAGTTGATATTTCACCTTGTAATGGAGATCTAGCTTTAGTAGGAGGGAAGCTCTTGGTTCGTTGCAAATGAGATGGTGAAGAAAATAGATCAAAATCACTTTGTTGTACTAGCTCGAACACAAGATAAATGACACCTTTCACCCTTTGGCTTCATGTATACCTTGAATCTACCAGATTTGTAAAATAAAATTTGAAAAGAATTGAATTTCCTTCAGTTAAAGCTTGAGGCTTTTAACTGTTGTTCTTTTCCTGTTGGTGTAGAGGTGAATGGAATGGATAGTCTATAAATGGATAATGGTTATATCCCTAGCAAAGTCACCAAAAATTGTTGGTTGAATATTTTGTCTATCAACGTACTAGTAAACAAAATAGGTCTTATCAACCAAAGCAAGAAGATTAGTCATCCTAATGTGTAAGTTTATCACATCAGAAGGAGACTTCTCTCTCCTCTCATTAAGGGGAGGTTCCCTGTGGATATGCTATGTATATGTATAAATGGAAAATAATACTCAAGGGTAGGACTAGACATCCATCTCTCTTTCTTCAGAGATGATGCATACAAAACAAAGGAAAAACTCAAGGGAATGACAGACAGCTCTCCTCTTCCTTCAGGAAAAACTATTTAGCTAGCCACAAGAATATTCATAGAAATTAAAGTAGAGCTTAATTGGGAGTATGAGAACCAGGAAATCAAGACACAACACAAATTTTGTACATGAAATTCTCAAGAGTGATATATGAAAGGCAATGAAAACTCAAAGTCTTCTCAAAGTCCTTTACAGAACAATGAAAAAGCAAACACACTGAAGGCAGCTATGGGGGCACAAAGTCTCTCCACAATTGATTCTTCAAGACACCTTCCTGACTAATTTTACTAATCCTGCTTATTAAATCAATGAAACAGAAGATAAATCAAGGAAATAAACATAATAATAGTATCTTCAACCATAAAGAATTCACAGCACAAAATCTGAAAAAGTCCCTTGCTTTCTTATTTCATTAATAGAATACGATCAATAGACTAAGCACAAAGTCTCAATGATGCCTCTCAATTTCAATAGAGTTTCATTTAGATTGTCAAAAAGAAGATCATTTTACAATGATAGGAAGTCCCTTATATATCCACTTTCAAGGACTCGAGAATAGTAAGACATCATGATGCGTTGGGAAATGTTAGGAAGACAAGCTAGAACTTTGGGGCCTTTTACCCATTTGATCTTCTTAATGTAGATAGATAAGTCATGTAATTTAATGTTTTACAACTATTAATGTCTGCCTAGTGGTCTGATCTTATCTTCATCATTCCTCCCTTTTGATTAATTAAGTTGGGTCCTAGATTTAGCGTGTTGTTTTATTCTTTCCCCACTTTCTGTTGGTCTTGGCCTTGAAAATTATGAATGTATTATGTTCTATATGTTTAAAGGATCAACAGTTATTTTGTTGTCTTCAATTTGACGTTCACACACCCGTCACTGTGTTTCCAACAGCTAGTTGACTGTGTTGAATTTGACGTGTTCAGGTGCGTCACCCCTTGGGCTTCTTTTGGATTTCCACTTGGCACTTTTCTAGATTTGACTTTGCCCTTTCAGGCCCTAAGAAATGATCCTTTAGCTTTGGGAAGTATCCTCAAATTAATGGTTGAGAGTTCCCCACAAGGGCACCTGCCCTTTGGGGTCCTTCGTTGGCCCTTCACAAATTTTCCCTGGGCTTTTCCTCAGGCCATTCCCTTTGAATGTTTCTTGTAGACATTTTCCCTGGGGAAAATTCTCGTGGACAAAAAGTTTGGGGAAAATTCTATCGGGCTTTGAACAAGTCTTTGAACAAGCCGAAGGGTTCTTTGGTCGATGAAGTGTCCTCTGCAAGGGCACTTCTCCTTCGAAAAAGTTCTTTCGCATTGAACCGTCCCTTTGAATTTAGTCAATGAACCATTTATTGAATCGGTTCAAAGGTTCAATGAAGCGTGCCAAGCCTTTGAAGCAAATAGCTGATGAACCATTAGATGCACTTTTTGCCATTAAACTAATACATTGAACTAATCGGTTGAACCAAGGCTTTGAACCAAAATGGTTTAAGCCAATGGTTCAAGTCGATGGTTCAACGAATAAAACAAGCCTATAAACTAAGCATTGAACCAAATATTTTTACTTGCCTTTGAACTGAGAGTTGAACCATTTGATTGAACCTATCCATTGAACTGGTGCAATAGTTCAATGAAGCATGCCAAGCGCCTTTTAAACCAAAAAGTGATAAACCTGTTGTTGAACCTTTTTGTTGAACCAAGATGTTGAACCAAAAATTTGGTTCAACGGTTCAACAAAAGCCTTGAACCGACTGACAAACCAAATGATTGAAATAAAAGATGCTAAAACAAAGGAAATGAACCATCTAAGTGAAATAAAGCATTGAACTACTTGGTTTAACTGAGTGATTGAAATGTTCCTTTGGTTAAACCGACTATTGAACCTTTGAACCCGTTGAACCTTTGAACCCAATTGGTTCAATGGTTCAAGTCATTTTGATTTGACCAAATGTTTGGAAGCTGATGAACCTGTTGAAGTGACTAAACTTTGAAACTTTATGAAGCACTTAACTTTCACCAATGACATTGAACTTGTTGAACTTTGAACCTATTGAACCTTTGAACTAAATTGGTTTAATGGTTCAATGGTTCAATGATTCAGGTCTCCTTTTGTATTCAGATGCTTGTTGATGAAGATTTTTAATTGAACCAAAACTTTGAACCAATCCCTGAAAATGAATAAATGTTGAAAATCAATTCTTTTGACTGAAAATCACCTGCAGAGTCCGTAGATTTTTCTTCTTGCTGAGTCCTTAGATTCAAGCCTGCAGAGTCCGTAGATTTCCTGAGAAGCTTTGAAAATGAGAAATCTGAATATCTAAGACAAATTTTTAAAATGGAAGATATTATTTTGGTTTGTAAAACCAAAATAATTCAAATGTTGTTCCAAAAATGACTGTTATTTTTGGGAGACAATAGGTATCACCTATAAGAAAGAGAAATGTAGTTAGAAGTTATACCCAGACTTGATCCATCAAAGTGTAAGAAAAGGTAAGATAAAGGTTAGAGTGATTAATGAAGATTTAAATGAATTAATAATGATAATTATAGTCTCATTAAACTCTCATGGTCGATATATAACTAATAAATGGATCTAAACAAACAAACCATAGTCTACATGATAGAACCACTGTGCACATTATGCCTTCCTTAAAGTGGTTTTGTAGGATTTGAAGGGTCAAATGATATTAAAAATTATAAATTTTTATGTATAATTTCCTAAATTTTTTATAATATCATTTAATGATCAATTGGTCTAATTCTATAGAGTAAGTTTCTTCTATTTTGTCTCAGATAGATGGTACTTCCTTTGTGCATAAATCCTATAGTCTTGGAGAATTGAGATAAAAGGGTTCACTAGGAGCTAAGTGAAATTTTAAATGAGGTGTGTGAATTTGAATAAAACCTATGAAAACATGATAAATCTTTCATATAAGGGAGAACCTCAATAGGGTGGTTTATACCATAAAGGTTGCAATCAAGCCTATTAGGCATGGTTTAGGCCTAAAGCCAAATAGAGAGTCATTTACACTTCTAACATTAGTTAAAATTTATAAATTATTGGATCATTTTTATAACGTCATGACATTTGCTTAAAATCTTCCACCTTGTAGATAAATCATAAGGAATCCATTTTTGAGCTCAGAGATAACTCACAGGTTTTTAGAATGAAGGTCAAAGCTTGATAGGCTAAATTGAAATGCTTATATCTTATTAGATGTTATGCATGGAGGTCTAATTAATTTGGAGAAGTTGAAAAGGGTCTTGTAAATTGATCTTATGGAATTTTTTTCAAATCTAATATTCCATCTTTATGAACTAATCTTAAGAGCTTAAAGGACCTAAAACCCTACTAAACCCTTATAAATGACCCAATTGCAAAATGAATATGGGGAGCTATCCTAATGGACTATAATGGGAAATAAAGTTTCTAAACCTTGTATTTTACTCTTTAGAGACCATTTCAATTTAATTTAGGCATTCACTATCTATACACATAGGGTACAAAATTACTTTCATTGATTGTTTCATGTATTGTGCAACTTGTTGGGACTTTCAAGAGGAGAAATAAATTTTGGGAGTGATATTAGGACTTAATATAACTCACTATGACCATTTCATGCTTCAAAAAATATACTAAGTTTTCCTACAAGTAACCCCATATCAGCTAGTCAAATTGGCAAAGTGAGAAAGATAGTGAGAAGTGTGAAAAATTCAAGTGGATGTCCTTTTAAGGTGTAAATAGGAAATATAAGGCCATGGGGGGTCTTTCCAAGTGTAATCTATTATTTTTCATCAATTTTAATGGAAAACTAAATATAGTTTTGAGGCCAACTGTAAGGGGTGATTGGAAGAGGAGTTTCTTTGATTGAAGATAGTGATGGCTCCATTTTAGAGGAATATATATGATTAAGAATGTAACCAATGGATATATAAGAATTTATAAAACCCTTACCTCTCATACCAATCATTAGACTTGTCTCTAGTCAATTTTGGGACATTCCAAAAGGGGTGAATGATGAAGATAGTTTTTTTGTGCAAATAAAGAAATCCTACACCATATTTTATGAGTTTCAGAGTTCATAGTTCCATTTTTCCTATCATACCTCACATGGTATATATATTACTTCATTATTCTACATATGTAACTCCTCTCAATACAACAAGTGTCTAATTGACCTTTGGAATTCTCTTTTCCCACTTCTCTCTCAAATGTTATAAGTATCTTCTATTTTGGCCTTTGTAATCTAATTCCACTCCATGTATGGTGAATATCTAATATAATTATGTCATATTTTAACTTTTAACATTAATTCAAATCTGGTTTTGAGTTATTGAATAATTTTCCAAGTGTTAAAGTGATATATTGTGATACAAAGTGGAAACTATTTATCCTTTCTTCCCTTATCCTTTCATGTTTATGCAATATTTCCTATTCTAAAAAGGCATCTAGAGTGTATTCAAGTGTGTTACTAATATTTAAATTGTATGACTATCATTAGAGTGTGTAATCTTCCCTCTGGTTCATTTTCCTTGTGTTTCTTCAAAAATCACACTTCTACATTGAAATACTCATGTTAGAATCCATAGGACTTGGAAGTTAGTATGCCTTATTTCTTAGTGAATTAAAGTATGATTTTCATATGGAAAACATATTGTTGTATCACCCCCTTAGATTATATTAATTTCATGCAAATTCTAAATATTTTCCCCATGGGCAACTAGTTATCATAGGTGTGAGCATTTCAAGACACATTCATGGAGCTAGCCCTTAAATCTAAAGGCTCACTTCCACCATTGGTACCACCCACATACCTATAAATGTTCCCATGTTTCCAAAATATATAAGAGGCTTAAACATGCTATTTTATGGTGTAATATTTGGTGACAATAGTTTTATCTTGCCCAATGGGACCAAGGTCTAAGAGACTGGGTAGATTATTGGTGTGTGTTTCCTTTATTAGCATTTGAAAGCAAGTAAATTAACACCAATGGTGAATTTAGATGATAACTTCTAGTTGCAAGCAGCCCATGTATATCTAATTAAAATTTCTAATCAGTTTTTACATCTCATTTGATACATGATGTTGACATAAAAATCTATGGCCAATACCCCTATCATGAATCTCCCTATCAGCCTTGATATGAATCACATTATACCCCTCAATGGTATTATCACAATGGCTACCAATACTATGATCCATTACAGCCCTATAGTCCTCCATCCCCCCCCCCCCCTTCCACCCCATATAGACATCATGTTATTAGACAACCCTATGAGGAAGGTTACCAAGAAACCTACCAATAAATGACTCCATATCAGTCCCAATATGAGCCCTATCATTCACCTCATAATGCTTATCAACCCCAAGAAGGTTATTGCTTGGAATCTAAGTCAAGATATCACGAGGAAATAATTTAATTATTAAATTTTCAAATATAATAAGCTAAAGTTGGTCTTGATCCCCAAAATTACCCTCTTCCATTTTTTTCATTTTATATCAAGTCTTTATTGGCATCCATACCACAATTACTAGATAATGAAGAAAATATGAGAACATGGGATGATGAGCATGATGTGCTCCATGATCATTTCATGGAATGGTTTATAGGTGATACCCAAGGTCATAATTACACTTTATAGATGCTTTAAGAGTTATAAGGAACTGAATGGGAGATTAAAGAACAAATGGACTTGACAAAGAATCACCTTCAATGTTTAGTTGATAGGCTAAGTATGTGGGAGGATACAGAGATAAAAAATGAACATGCTACTATTTAAGAATTTCAATAAAGTTATTATAAATATGTAACTCTTGCTTATGAAGGTGTTTCTTCCTCTAATTAGCCTAAGGATCCACTTCCCTATGAACTTATTAGTGCATTCCTCTTTCCTAAATTCACTAATAATCCTTCTCCTTCATCCCCCACTTCATCTCCAACTCATGAACCTTCCACTACACCTCATATTCTAACTCCTCCACATGAGCCCATCTATCAACCTTCCACCTCACCCCTTATTGAAGAAGATCCCATCTTGAGATAAGCAAGTGAAGAGGAAAGATCTCAAACCATGTTTGATAAAGAGGATCTCATGACTGATTATGAACGATAGATCACCATAGTGACTCCTCTTGGTAAAAAAATAGCAATCATATTTTTTTTATGAGGAGAAACATATTGAAAAATAATCTACAGTTGTCCATGAAGAATGTGGCCAAGACTTGAAGATAGAGGAATTTGAAGAAGACTCCATATCTAATCATGTAGTTATGGATGACCATCTCAAGCATGAAGTGGAGGGTACTATAAAGGAGGAATATCAAGTCTTTCCTCAAGAAACTACAATCCTAAGAGAGTCTCATGAGACCAAGTTAGAGGAAATAAATTTTGAAGATGTGTCTCATGAGGAAGAAGATTTATGGTACAATTTCAATGTCATATACAAGGAATTTGATAAGTTGGGTAAAGTTTTTCCTTCTCAAAAATATTACATATCTAATGAGAAGTTTGTTGATAAGTCTAATAAACATGATCTTTAGTGTTCAATCAAAAATAAAGATGGTCTTTTTGCTAGTTAAGAACCTACTATCTTGAAATCATTTGATGATGCTAGTATACAAAAAGTTATAGACATGGATAATGATGTCAATGCACTTCTTGTTGTACCTAGAATATGGTCAGGAGCTCTATCTGAGGTAAAACCACATTCAAGGATTTGGGAACAAGGTGAAGGAAAGATTGATGCTTCTAAATATAAAGCACATTCTACCAAGGATGAGAGCAAGGTTGAGAAGATTGTCATATTTTAAAATTTTCACATTGAGGAGCCATATGTTAAAGTTGAGACTATTTGGATGTAATAATAGTTCAATTCTATAGCTCATGTAATTAGAGTTGCCTTGAATTCCTTAAAATTCATGCCAATGAAGTTGGCAAACATCA
Organism: Torreya grandis; assembly: GCA_037957365.1. NCBI lineage: Eukaryota > Viridiplantae > Streptophyta > Pinopsida > Cupressales > Taxaceae > Torreya > Torreya grandis. The sequence continues at coordinate 3,631,420 of JARHVA010000724.1, read as the reverse complement.
TGAACAAGATGTAGGAATCAATGCTAAAGGTAAAAAGGCTACATGCCTCATTCAGTCCCTCATGTCATGAAGAGAGGTTTCAAAATTTCCCTTTGATCATAGAGGAAGTATTCAATTCAGGTTATTTTGTGTTTGAGTCAATTTGTTTGGTTTTTTGTGTGTGTTACATAAGTGCCCATGAAGCACAAGTGTGATTTTACTTAGTTTCTTGCCTTGTGTGTTTCTTCTTGTTGGTTACCATTTTATTTTTGTGTTGTCAAAGGAAATTTGTGTGTAAAACTAGTGTACATGTGACTCCATATCCCAATGGATAGGATTAGGCAACTAGGTATGGCATAAAAATCATACCACCCTTGGGAAATTACCAAAGATGTTGAGAATTTTAATGAAAAGTTAAAATGGGTCGACCCACTATAGTAAAAAACTTATAAGGGTCCAATATTTTTCATAGGGTGTTTTATAGCATATTTTATGTAACTTAATGCCATTCTAGCCTTGGTCATGGTCTACTTAGTCTATATGTTATTTTGAGTCACTTAAGAGCCATTTAGGGGTCATAAATGTGAGTGGAATGATTTTAAAGGTGTCAAAGTGTCTTAATTTTCCTTAAAATGTCCAATATGTAAGATTCTCTATCAAGAGTGTTAGTCTCATTTGAAACTTGTAGGTTCTATAACTGAAAATTAGGAAATCAATTAAAAAAGGAAGAGTTTGGCACTTATATGGACCATAGGAGAGTGTAACACATGGTAAAATCTTGTGAGATGAATATTCAACTTCCTAAAATCAATTTACATGCTTTAAATACTATGTAATTTCTATATTCAAGATAAAACCAATCTATTCTTCCATCTCCTTTATAGACATGTAGAACTAGTTAATAGGTTTGTGCTTTGTACATCTAGTTGGAGAAGTTTTAGAAAAAAACACCTTCAATAGGTGATATTAAAATTATATGGCCTAATTTTAATAATAATATTTCAATTAATGGTTAATATTACTTTAAGAATAATCTTTATCAAGTTGACTATGTTTTTCTACTCATTATTTCCCATGCACTATAGGTTTTGCTCTTGTTTGGATGATTATATACAATCCAAATGCTTAAATGGACTCCAAATGACATGGAAATATTAACATAATATTAACCATGTTAGGTTTCATGTTTAAATTTGTTTTTATAGGAAAATCATCTCATGTTGTAGGAAGGTGCCACCATGTGAGGTCTTAGTTAAGTTTCCTTATTTATAGAAAGCTTGGTTATCTAAAAGGGTCTCATGTGGATGTAATATAATTTTATACATGTTTAAATGTCATAAATATCACCTTCTCCCCATGTTTGACCTTAAAACATTAGACCTTGATCAAACACCTAGTCATTTTATGCTCACAATCAACTTTTTGCTTGCTCTCAACTACAATCATGATGTTTGAGCTTTAATCATGTTTATGGAGAAGAAATGGAGAGTCAAAAAGTGTTTGAATGTTATATTTTATGAAATTATATATTTAACCTTAAAAATAACACAAAGTTTCTATGGTGGCAATCATATTCAACATATACAATTAGGTAGCCATGAAATTCTTCATTTTTGTCTACATGCATCTCTTACAAAGATGTCATGTTATAAAAAGGGTAGTTTATATTGTTTTAATATTTTAAATATTGTAATTTAATTTAAATATTTTGAGGTAATAGACAACTTTTTGAAGTTTCGTACATTATACACATGTTTCTACACACTCACTACTTGCACCTAAAATGCCCACCTATAGGTGACCATACATAAATGCTTGAGGTGTTTTTATAGAGATGTTATAACTTATGTGAGACCTTAATTAGGTTTGAAGTAAATGAATTTTAATTTAGATCCATGTACAAGGTCATGTGATATATACATTACTCTAGGTTTGTAGTCACTACCCTGATTTGTAGTCACTACCCTGAATACTATTATGTGAACATCTACAGGCCTATATAGAGGTATGATGATGTTGTTAAAAGAGATTTAACATGATATAAGCTGTCATAAGTTTCAAGAGAGTTAAATGGATATTTAAAACCATTTTGGGAGTCATATAATAGTAAACATGGTTGGGTATTACCTTCAAAATGTGAGATAACTATATTTAGGGATCAACTCCCTAAAACATGCAAAACATATCACTTATCCCTATTGGAGATGCCTTATGACCATGACATGTTGAGTTTTGATCACTCCAAGTACACTCAATATACTATATATATAATAGGATAATATATTTACAAATGATAGAGGGTATATGACTAGTGTAAGATAATATTTAGGGGCCTCAAAGTTGCCCTTTTGAACACTTAAATCATTTATTTACATCTATATGATTTGAATCTTTGAGTGGCCTTGTATTCCAAGTTGGTAGTATTAGACAATGCCAACATTATTTAATGGTTAAAAATAATTTAAAGGATAATTTATGATCTAAATTATCATAAAAAATAATATTATATACTTTGTTTTGAGTCCTACACACACCTACATGTTTCTTTTGCCTAAGAGGTTGACCTACAACTAACTGCAAACTCTCACAAGTCCATAATCTGATCTTAAGTATGAATACCTAAAAACATAAGGACACATATCAGCTAAAATTTATTCCTAAGACCTCATAGGGTTCCCATGGTTTGTATGACATATGTTTTAAGGATAAAATCCACCTATAGGATCCTATTTGTCCTAATATAGTTTCATGTGTTTGACTATGATAGACAGTGAGCAGGTTTATGGTTATAAATGTTGGAAGTGAAAAATTATGATGTAGATAGGACCAAAAAAATGTTTAATGAAACTAATATATTATAAATAATTCTATGATAATTTTATTTAATATTATTTATATAGGGATCACCTAAAATAAAGAGAAACACAATAAGAAGTTATACCCAAACTTTATCCATCAAAGTGTGAAAAAGGGTAAGTAGAAGGTTGGAGTGATGAATGGATATTGGAATGAATTAATAATTATCATGATATTATATTTGAAATATCATGGTGTCTATATAACATATAATGGTATCTAAACAATCAATACATAGTCCACATGATAGAACCATTATGCACATTCTGCCTTCCTAACAGTCTATCTTAGGTTTTTTAGGAGTTAGAGGGTCAAATGATATGATAAAATGATAAATATATGTTTATAAGGTAATAAAAACTCATATTATCTCTTCCAATTATCATTTGGTCTAATTTTAAAGATGAAGTGCCCTGTATTTTATCTCAGACAAAGGGCATTCCCTTTGTGCATAAGTCCTATAGTCTTGACAAATGGGGATAAAATGGTGGAACAAGATATAAGTGAAATTAGGAAGGAGGTGTGTAAATTTGAGTCACAACTATTAAAACATGATAAATCTTTCACAAAAAGGAAAACCTCAATAGGGTGGTCTATACCATCAAGGTTATAGTTAGGCCTATTAGGCATGGTTTAGGCCTAAAGACAAAATGGAGAGTCACTTACACTTCTAGCCTTAGGTAGAATTTTTATCTTATTGGATAATGTTTATAACGTCATGAAATATTTTTAAAATATTCCACCCTGCAGATAAAGCATAAGGAATCAATTTTTGGGGTCAGAGATAACTCACAGGTTTGTAGAATGAAGGTCAAAGCTTGATAGGCTAAATTGAAATGTATATATCTTCTTGGAGGTTGTGCATGGATATGCAAGTAGTTTCGAGAAGTGAAAAGGGTCATATAGATTTATCTTGTGTATTTTTTTTCAACTCCAACATTCCATATTTATGAATGAAGCTTAAGAGCTTAAAGTACCTAAAACCCTATTAAACCCTTGAAATTGACATTATTGATAAATGAAGATGGGGAGCTATCCTAATGCACCAAAATGGGCATGAAAGTGTCTAAACCTTGTATAGGAATATCCAAATACCATTTCTATTTAATTGAGGTGTTCCCTATCTATATAGGTAGAGTGCATAATTACTTTATTTGACTATTTTATACATTGTATAGGTTTTATGGACTTTCAAGAGGAAAAATAAATTTTTGGATTTATATTAGTACTTAATATATCTCAATATGACAATTTCATGATTTATTAAATATCCTAAGTTCTCCTACAAGTAGACCCATCTCAACTAGTCAAACTGACAAAGTGAGAAATATAGTGAGAAGTGTGGAAACTTGAAGTGGATGGCCTTTTAAGGTGAACCTAAGAAATATAAGGCCATGGGGGTATTAAAAAGTTTTATCCATTTCATTTAATTGATTTTTATTGAAAATTGAAGGTAGTTTTGATGCCAAGTGTAAAAGGTGACTGAAACAGGAATATTTTTGATTGTAGATAGTGATGGCTCAATTTTAGAGGAATCCAAATTATTAGGAATGTATCAAATGCATGGAGAAGAATGTGTTGAACCATTTACTCTCATTCCAATAATTATACCTATCTCTAGTCAATTTTTATGTTCTAAAAGGGTTAAATGATGAAGATAGTTTTCTTGTGTAGAATAAGAACTCCTATGCTACATTTCATGAGTTGCATTTTTTAGAGAGACATTTTTAATATCATACCTTACATGGTATATATCATACTTAATTATTGTACACATTTGACTCCTCTCAACATGACAAGTGTTAAAATGACCTTTAGACTTCTTTATTTCCAATTCTCTCTCAAATGTTACAAGTAGCTTCCATTTTGGCCTTTATAATCTAATTACACTCCATGTATGGTGAATACCTACTAGAATGATGTCATATTTTAAATATTATCATTAATTAAAATATATGTTTGATTTCTTGAATAATTTTCTATGTGTGCAAGTGATGTATGGTGATTCAAAGTGATAACTATCTATCTTTTCTTCCATTGTTTTTCCATGTTTATGTAAGATTTACTATTATAAAAGGTCATGTAGAGTGTAATCAAGTGTGTTAGGCATATTTAAAGTATATTAATATCCTTGGAGTGTTTAATTTTCCCTCTATTTAATTTTATTTTTATTGCTTCACACATCACACCTCTACATTGAAATACTCAAGTTAGAATCCATAAGACGTGGAAGTTAATTTGTATACCTTGTTTTTTAGTGTAGAAAGGTATGATGGTCATGTGTAAAACATCCTAGTTTATCACTCCCTTATATTAGATTCATTTCATGCCACTTATAACATTTTTCCCAATAGGCAACTAGTTAGCATAAGTGTGATCATTTCAAGATGCTCTTCAATATAGAGGCTCACTTCCACCATAGGTACACCCTCATACTTAGAAGTATTCATATATTTTCAAAATATGGAAGATTATTTAATACCCTATTCTATGGTGAAATATTTGGTTACAATAAGTACCCTTGAATATTTAATGCTTGTGAAAAATAAGAACAAGAAACTAAAGTCATTAACTCAGGACTACAAGGAGCTGATTGGATTATTTGTGGAAACACTCAGCAACACTTGGAAGAAGTATGAATAGATCATCCAATAAGTTGAAGCCTAGATAGAGATTATGACATCAAGCCTAAAGGATAAAGATTAATATTGTAGTAGACATGAAACTAAAATAGAATCTTTTAAATCTGAGTTAGATCAAGCATCTAGCAAGGTGAAGAACTTTATGAAATTTGAAAAAAGCACTGAGGTTCTAGATGATATTTTAAGAAATCAAAATTATATAAGTGACAAGATAGGTCTTCGTTTCAAATAAGACCAAAATAAGGCACCTTAAGTAAACAAAAATATTGTTCAAGATAAAAAGGTCAACATGAAAAGACCAATCAAATAGTCCAATGCTCTAAGGTATGATAGTTATTTTAAAGGTTACTATTTTACATCCAGTTAGTTTGGTCATAGAGAAAGAGAATGTAGAAGACACTTCAAAAATGAGTAATCATAAAACTATGGAAGAAGAAGTAATTGGTCAAAGGGAGATCACAATCATCATCAATCAAATGGTATGTATAAGGTGGGTTGTTACAACTATCATAATGTAGGACACATTGCAAGATTCTATAATAGAGTTAGAAGATCATCAAGTCAAAGTAGGAAGTTTGAATCTCTTAGAGTTAAATAAAGAAGGAAAATGAATGTATGGAAATCAAAGGTAGTAAATATAAGTATGATTAGTATACAATCTCAATTGGACTACTTGATGAGGTAGAGCATACCTTAAGTGAGAAATCAAGGAGTGTTAAGAACACTTATTATCTACATGTGTTGACAAGGCAGTCAAAGAAAAGAAGGATGACAATGTTGATGATGAGATAAAGCCTAAAGTAATAATCAAGTATAGAATAATGTTGAATAATATTCAATCTTTTGAAAATATGGATATTTGGGAATCTCTTGAGTTCAAATTATTTTAGTGCCCTATGAAGAAGGGGTGGCTCCATTAAGATTCATAGAGATATTATTTTATTAGCAGAAGCATGAGGGTGAAGAAAAAGAAGGTTTATTTTAGGAATATTCCAAGTTATATATGTTTCAAGCAAGGAGATGAATATGGATGTTATCCATTCTTATGTTGATAGCTCTATTTCTTGAATTAGCAACATGATGAGAGATCTAAGACTACTATTAGGTATATAAAGTCAAAGTGTATAAAATTGGTATATAATAGGTAACCTTATGAGATCTATTTATTATGAATGATTGATATAGATCTATGAAGACAAAGGGGGAGTCCTTATTTATATATTTTGTATCTAGTATGGGATAGCCTTGTGTAAGATCAAAAGTTTGATATTATTCAGCCATGTCAAAGAAAGGTATGTTATCTTGAGTTCCTAGTTCTTATAAAGAAGATATGCTTGGTCTAAGGGGGAGTTTGGTAGCTCTATTTTCTTTGTCAAAGAAAGTGATTGAATTTTCATATGAATGGAGATAATGAAATATTATGTCTAAGATGCTTCATAGACTCTAATTGTTGAGATATTGATGAATCAGCTGAGAGAGTGACTTGATTAAGAACTTTCTAAGAATGGTTATCATAAGTGGTTACCATAGTTTATGAAGATTATATGTCACCTGGTATATTTTTAGATATGGTATCATCTCATAAGGAGAAATGTATTATTTTAGTAGTTTTAAATGATATTTGATTTATATGGTTAACATAATCATGATGGATGCATGGTTTTAAGGGGAGCTATTTAAGTAGGTTAACTGATCTTGATCTATGCTGAAGTGATTATATAATATGAGTTCATTATGAAATAGATGATAATTTTGGAATACCTTTCTCATTAATGTCAAAGGGGAAGAAAGATAAAAAAATTATAAATAGAGAAAGATTAGAAAGGAAGAAATAAGAGGCAAGATTAGAAAGGATGAGAAAGGATAAGAACCAGATCTAATAGATGATTGCCATCAAGAAGTGGTTGTGAAAGTTTTATGAGTATGTTTTCCATTAATGATAAAGGGGGATATTTTTTAACATTGGCATTGATTAAGGGAGAGTATATTGATAATTGTCATTAAGTATTGAGATTCGGTATTTAATGTTGTCATTGATGTCAAAAGTTCTTATGAAGTTTCATGGTTATTTCATTAATGTCAATATAATGTCATAAATGTCAAAGGTTTTTATGAAAATGCTTGATTAATTAAGCCTTGAGGTGGAATTATGAAATGACTGAGCTCTAAAGAAGAAGTTATGTGTTCTGAAGAACTATGAAAGTATTTTATCATAAGAAAGATTGTTTAATGCCATACATGAGGTATTGAGGACCTCTAAAATGATTATAAGGTTAGATTTAAAGACATATATATGCATATCTAAAGATGCTACAAAGATTTTGGTCAAGATCTCAATATCTGTAAGTAGCTTCAAAGAAGTTCTATTGAAGATACAAAGAAGAGTGAGTGTATGAAGTTGCTTAAGTATACAACAAGATTCATTAGAACATAGGAAAGTTCTAAGTTGAATTATATAGGGTGGAAAGAAGGTTAGATTCAAGGCATAATAAGATTACTAGTTAAGGCTTAAAAATAAAAAAGAGAGATGGCATCTAGATGAGATGAGATGATTAGTTTCCATGGAATGAGTGTGTAGGTGAACATTGACAGAGATGAGTAAAGTTATTTTAAGTAGGTGCATGAATTTTTAGGGCATAGTTTGGAAGAAATGTCTTGAAAAGCATTTTGAGGTTTCTCGAGTGCACATAATGAAGAGTTATCTACCCTAAAAGGTTTTATTAGTGCTCATTGGCATATACAACCTTTGAATGATAACCTAAGATGTTCATGGTAGATGAGTAAGATTTCTAGATCAAAGTTAAAAACATTAGTTTCTAGAAAGAGGAGCTAAGTTTTATGAATGATCATTAAGACTAGAAGATGGTCTAAACCCTCATTTAACAGTAATAGTGACCTAATGTTTAAGGTATTATTTTAAATATATAAAAAGGGTTTGATATGATAAAATAAGTTATTAGAGGTTAAATTAAAATCTACCAAACATATTCAAGTGTGATTGGTTTCTCAAGTGAGTGAGTAAACCCTATAGGAAATTTTTTGTATTTCAGAGATTTACTATAAAAGATAGAGTTGACCAAGTAAAAGTTACAAATTTTATATATAAAATAGAGTTGTTATTCATAATGGTTTATTGATAGGTTCTATATCTTAGGTGTGAAAATTTGGTGATCCAAGTTGGTAGTCGCTAATAGACTTAGTGGTGCATATAGTAAGGAAATCAGATAGAAGTGAGAAGATGAGTATTGATATTCTTTCATGTAATAATATTGCATTGGAAAGCATGATGATGTTTTCTGGGTTTTAAATGATCTATACGTGTTTTTCAAAATATTGGAATTCAATGTAAAATTTTGAAACATTAAAGCCAAAATGACTTATCTAGCTAAGTAAAGTCTATGAGAAAGAAGGTCAGCAAAAAGGTCTTGTAGACCAATAGTTTTCATTATATCTCATGATATTATTTTTTTAATTTGATTTGAGAATGTGATAATATTATTTTAATTAATTTAAATCCATTTAATATATTCAATCACATGACATATGTTCATGTTTCTTTGACTGTGTTTTAAAGTCAATTGGTAGCTCTAATTGAACATCTTATAGAGAAGTGTTTGAGCCTATTACCTTGAGTTGAAGCATAATAAGAAGATTATGATTACCCTAAGGTCATGAGGTTTCTTAATATGTAATTTTTTTCCATTTTTTTTAATAAAAATTGAGTATATTCCTCAGTTATTCAAGACATAGTTTCTATATATGCACATGCCTTTTATGAGCAGAGTTTTGAAAAGGGGTTCAAGCAATAGTTGGAAATAAAAGGTATTGTGGACCTAAATTAAATTTAAGTAAGGTATATTGGAGTGGAATATTATATTTTACTAATGTGTGAGGTTTTTTTATATGGTTAAAGAAATATCAAAGGGTAACATGTTGTTAAGAAGGCATATTAGGTCTTCATAAGCCTAAAAGAGGAGTAAGGGCTAAATGATGTATGGATGACCTATTTTATTGATTTATTCATGATTAAGGTATGTTATTTTAATATTATAAGACATATTTATGTCTAACCTAAATTATTTTAATGGATGGCTAACCAATAAAAATATGATCAAGTGACTTGTATAAAAACAAGGTAGTTTAGGCCTATTTGGTATGTGAAGAGGATGAGAAGTGTGGGAGAGAAGAAGAGGATAAGAGAATGATATATATAGTTGGTGAGGAAAATAAGGTAATTTTTATCATTAGAGATAATTCATTAATATCTAAGAGAGGTTATGAAAAATATAATCAAGGTCAGAAGACCTAACAAGCCATGAAGAGGGCTAGTTGAGTAAAGATGGCTGAAGGTCAGTTTGAGAGGGACATAAGTGAGTGGAGATATAAATACATAAATCATCATATGTTTTATAATAATTTTTTTATAAATGTGATCAAATAATTAGGTGGTTGAGTTGGTCTTGAGTTATCTAGGGGGTTAGTGTCACCTTACAAGTGGGTACTTGATAAATCCTAGCTGAGTTGGTGTTAAGCTAGTTGGGGTTGGTTATCCATGTGAATTTGGTGCTTCACTAAAGATTTATTTTTATCTTATATTAATGTAGTCCATTTTTTTCATTAGTGGTTTTTATTCCCCTAGAGGGTTTTCCATCTATATGTTGTGTTCATGTATTTCATGCTCTTATGATTTGATGCTTATGTTTGCTAAGATGTGCATGCTTGTTATAAATGTTACTATATGGTTAAGTGGAATTGAATGAAATTTTTTGAAGATTGATTCACCCCCCCTCTCAGTCATATTATTTCTAATAATACCTTGATTATCTTGGTATTAAAACATATTTTCACTAATTCCTAATACTATTCATGTCCTTTTGATCCTCAACTTCTCTGACAATGCAAGTCATATCAAATATTCATCCATAGGCCTATGTATTACCATTTAGATCCTTTAGTCCTATTTAGAAAATTTCCCCTTTATATTGGATTTACTATCCTTGGTGTAACTATGTGAGGGATTTTTTATAATTTATAATGGGTTTCATATGTACTATTATCTCCTACAACCTTAGATTTTGTATCAAACTTGATCATCTCTACCATTATCATGTAGGTACTCAATTATGTGTATGCCTTTCTAAGACATGAATATGATATATTATTATGAGATAATGAAACACATGAGATTCAATCATAGGTTATGATTACCATATGAGTACCTATGTATGCTAATCTATCCTCATGATCCTTTATAACTACTAATAGTAGAAGAACCTATATTCACCATTGCAATTAAGGTCACTCCATGTGTGGCAGCCATACTTAGGTTTGGGACTTAAAGGATGTTGGGTCATAACTTGGTATACAACCATTGATTTGAGGAAGCTTAGATGAGTTTCAAGAAACCACCATCACAACATCCAATTGTGATTCATCCCTTTTATGTAATAAAGACCCTCAATTATCAACAAACCAATTGTCATCAACTTGTAACTACTCTAGAATAAATATTCCTTATTTCTATGAACTCACACCTACTAATCAATAGTGAGGAGTGAGGTGGAATGACAATGAAGACTCATAAAATAAATATAAAACCATCAATCTCATCAACCAAGCCAATAATATATGGAAACCATTCAAAATTTGACCTTGTATAGATGCATAAGACAAATCTTACTACCTATGTTCTTAACATTTGATCATAAATCATGGGGAATCAAACTACAAACTAATGCTAAAGATTTTAATTCCATTATATCCCCTTCCTCTACCCACAGTCTCAGGTCAGCATTCTCTTCTCTAATACCTACAATGAGTCCCCTCTAGGATATCTAACCTCCTTTGATTCTTCCTTGACCATACAAGTCCATACAAACCTTGGAAATGCTTAAAAAGCCCCATTTTCCTAAATTTCTTCTATATTGAGATCTTGGGAAACCATTAGGGGCCACAAGGAGAGAAATGAGGATTCAAGTTTTTTTCAAACTAGGTGGTACATATGGATTAAAGTTGAAAGGCCATTTTCAATCATGTAGAGCCTTTTTATGATGAATAAATGACATTTGATCCCTAAAAAAAGACCTCTTCTTACATACAAGACCAATTTATTATGACTTGGAATGGTTATGAGACCCTTGAAAAATCCTAATTTTAATGTGACATCAAAAAAAATCTTCTTGAAAGAATTATAATATGGAAGTTAACCATTTATGACATGTTTGAGGGCATTTGATGATTTGGAGGGCTAATTGGAGATTGAAACATGATTGACAAATAAACCATAGAAAAAAACCTTTGATACATCACTAAACCTCTTTTCAAGATCCTAAAATTATTTTTACACGTATAAAAATATTTCTAACAAGGCCTCCCCCTCAAGAAGTATCTAAAACAAATATAAATACAATAAGAACAAGAAACCTTAATCTCTCCAAATACCTTAATTTATTCTAAAGTAACTTAACCTTATCAAATAAGATATAGACCATTATTTACTCTTCAAAGAAACTTGAAACCTTTCTATTTTACCCATGATAACCTATGAATACTTAATAGATCATCTAATTACTCACAAGATGTTGTCACATGATGATCCCTCAATCAATGCCAAACACTTACTATGAAATCTTAAACAATGCTAATAAAGCTGACAATCTCTATACCACAATGTAAAATATTGAATGTGTTTTATGAGAATGTTTTTAATTATATGGGTTGAAATTTGGCTTGGGAGGCAAAATTATCAACACTAGTGCAATGTAGCTGAATAAATATCCTAGACTTGTAAGCAAAGATAAAGACTATATATACTAGCACGATCTAGTTTAATGATTTAATAAAACCTATAAACAAAGGATATTACTAGATTTACCAACATAATATAGTTGATTGAAAGTTAAAATTTTAAAATGTAATGATAGATTCACATTGGGTTCACCAAAATGTATGAAATAAATTAAGATAGATCTACATCTTATCTGACTTAGTAAATCCAAGATTGGATAAGGTAATCAACTAACACACATTAAAATACATGTTTATATTGGGAGCATGAACAAATCAAATCTAATAAACCTAACAAAGGTTTCTCTTACCACACAACGCCAAATAACAAGGCTCCAAATCTTGAATAAAAATAACACTATCCAATAACCCTACCTAGGTCTAAGTAAATATAAATTATTCTAATATTGTTCTTACCAAATCTTGTGGTATAAAGGGGGATTGTTAAACATAAATAATAAATGGATCATGGTATGAAAATGTGTGTCTAGATCACCTAAAATGATAGATGGAAAATAAGGAAAACCCTATATCTACACTAAGATTAAACATATAGGTAATCTAAGCAAAGATTTATACATTCATAACACATTACTTATATAATATTTATCTATCAAATTAAATAATAATAATTAGGAATATTTACCTTGGGTGAACCGATCGAGTCTCAATCTCTCCATTTTACAATGGTGCTTTGCAAGAGGTTGTTGTGGCTTTATAAGGATCACACTTTAGAAATTATCTCTAGGATAAAAGACTAATAATTTGCATATAAGAATTCCCAAAAGACAAGTAATATTATCTTCAAGGCAAACCCAAATAAATGGCTCCTTAAAAATAAAATTTATTATAATTAAAAATTGTAATGATGTAAAAATGAATCTCCCTCCCATTGGATTGAAATGAGCCCTATATTTAAATTAATGGATAAACCTTAACCCTTCCATAATTTTAGTTAACAAGATTGGTTAGATCAATCATGTTAGTTGGAAGAAGTTACAATTTTAGGTATAAAAATAAGTCTTCAATTATGAATTCATTTTATAACATGTGGTTAATCTTTTCTAACAAGACTAGCCTATTTGGCTTAGTATAAAAGAGGGTATTTTCTTAGTTAGGGGATATTTTTAAGTAAAAATGTTTATGGAAATATGTGAACTAGGTTTGGAATGATTTTTTATTTGGTTAGGAATTATTTTTAATGTGTTTTAGTTAATAATATAGTTGACCAATATTCTTAAGAAACACTAATACTCCATCCACCCCTTTCCTGGTGCACCCTTTAGGGCATGCACTCAGAGAGATTGAAACTTGATAGGTTTTTGCAATAGATAAATCATCAATAAATGATAAATTTTAAAAATAATGTGTGTATACACTTCCTTTTATGTCTTAACCTCCTTCATTTTTTGTATTTATTTGTTGTCAAGTGATCTTTTCTTTATTTTAGAAACTATGATGTGAAGTGTATGGGGATAAAATCATTGAATTATATTAATTAGTGTGAAGAAGTTTTTTTTATCAAATAGGAAACATGAAATAAATATTTGATGATGGAATTGAATCTCTTAAGATTTATATTTCAAGTAGGCTATTTCACGGATCCCAATACTTGCAACTTGTGCCTTGAATTATTTAAATATCAATCCTAAAAAAATAGGACAAAAGTCCCTTATTGTCTCCCAAAATTCTCTTAGTACACTTAAGTTAGTAGCTATATTTGAGATCATGAAACCTTAGGCAAAAATACATGTTCATCATCCACAAAACACAAAAAAGTGATATGGAGGAAATGATGCATGTTAAATACCTTACGAATAGGCTTAATACTAATATGAGTAGCAATGAGAATATGATATTAAGATTTTCTATTTGAAAGTCGGATGCTTCAATTGTTTGAGTATTCCTCATACTTATAAAATTTACCATTGTGGATAAATTTTATGCCTTGGATACTATAAGATGCAATAGTTATTATGCAATGAGTCCATGAATGACCTAAATTATGTTGTATGAGAGTGAAAGGTATATAACTATAAGCTTGATGTTTATAATTTTGGGTCTACTATTGGGAAAGATCAAAATGTAACCAAGAGGATTTTTATTGGTTTTATCAGATCCAAGACAAGTGAACCAAGTTTTATTAAGGTTTTATTTAGAGTATAATTTTTTTTTATAAAATAAAGATTATTAAAATTAATTCCTGAACATTCATTTAACAAGGCTATCCTTATTAAGGTATTATTGATGTCAATCTTAATTAAGAGAAGTGGGTTGTCATCTTGAAAAGTAATTTATTCATTAATCATATCTTATTTAGAAAAATAAATGGAGGGTCTCATAGATGAAGGTGGATAATTTTTTTTAATATTATGAACTTCCATAGGTGTGAAACTTTTGGAGATGGAAGTAGTCATATACAAATCATTCGATGGGGGTTATTTGATGCCTTACAATTATTTCATGAGGGAATAGTGATTGTAAGGATAATTTATTACTAATCCCATGAGCGTAATTTTACAAGGCAAAAAATTAAGATCATATATAAAATTCTAATGTGGTTTGGAGGAATAACTAGCATGAGGCTTAGGTTGATTATAGATTATGTTATTAGAAGGGATGGAAGAACTAAATCGAGGCTCTGATTGTGGAGTTGGCTCATCACTAGTGTATTTTTATGAAGAGGAAGTAGGATTAATTATAGTATATTTAATGAGTTATTAACTAGTATAGGGATTATTAGGTTTACTAAAGTCTTTATGAGTGAGATTACAATGGTAAATAACATTTTTTATATTCACATATTTGGAGTTAGTGTAACATTGGTCATAGTTGGCATCAATAACAAAATTCTTTTTGTTGAAATGTTGTGTATTGGGATCCATATAATCCTTTTTAGATTTTTGATTTGGATTTTTTTTAATTTTTAGTAGATTTAATATATTAATTATGGAAAAACTTTATCATAGCATCATGATCAAAATATTCTCCAAATATGATAGAAACAATAGATTTTAGAAGGGCCTAACATGTCTCATGAGAGTGGCCAATGTCATCATGAAACCGATAAATTTTTTTAGGATCATACCATGATGGAGGAACAATAGTAATGTGGATGAAAGTATTAGATGAGGATAATAAATTCCTCATTTATGACATAGTAAAGGGTGGTGGAAAGTATTTTTATTAATAAAGTTGGTGGAACTTGTTTTGGTTTGAAGAGGATTGACTTGAGAAATATTAATGGTTATTATATTAGTTGAATTTTTGAAATATTCCTTTATGATATTATGAGAAGGTTAAAATTGAGTCATTAGGAAATATTATCTTTTTTCCTGATTAAAATACTCTTCTAAGGTTTGGAGAGAAAATATTATAACCTTGTATTGAAGAAACCCTTTAAGAGAAATAATTTTTGTAAAAAAAGATTATCATCACTCATGTTATGATATTATTTATGATCTAAAGGCATACATAATTTGAAAAAAGTGTGAGAATATATGTTACAAAGTTACTTAGCATTGATGAAATTGCTAAGGTTATGTTTAGGAAGATCATAATGTTAAAATTTATGAACTAGAGTATTTACTATATCTAGTTGTATAATGAAAATTTTAGGGAGTTGGTTATACCATTCTAAGCCATCTCCCATGAATGGTTTGCAAATAAGTTTATTAGTGACAAAGGTATTAGTTTGGACCCAATTCATATAAATATTACCAAAATATTTAAGGAAAATAATAGGGTATTTAGTCTTATTATATGTGATAGTTGGATAAATGTTTCTAATGTCTATGGTTGAAGATGTTGTAGCATTTTATTATGCATGAAATATTAAGAGATAATATCCCCATTGGCATATATAATAAGAGGAATTAAATTATGATTTTGTTGAAACACAATGAATACAGGTTGGATAGCCATTTGGAAAATGTGGTTTTAATTTTGGAGTATTTGGGATCTATTAGTTATTTGCATGACATTCATTTTTTTAATCATTTATGAAAGGAGTTGAGTTGTATCAATAGATGGGTTTTGACTAGAAATGTTGAGTGGAATTACTAGTATTGGTATTGGGAGGAGGACTCCCAAGATTTGTATCAATTACTCCAAATATGAAATAAGCAAGTTTGGATAAATTACCATCATTTATATGAATGGTATTATCATCAAGGATTTTAAAGATGTTAGAATTATCTAGACCATCATTGTGAGTGATTTAAACAATGTTACATGAAATAGATCTAGATGGATTTTTGGAAAAAAATTTACAATGAAATGTTGTCTTCAAGATGGATAAGGTAGGTAAAAAATAAAAACCCATGTAAAATCTAAGTGGGTTGAAACTATCAATAAAAATTATGATAGATGACCTCATGATGTTGACTAGATTGATAGAAAAATGATATCTTATAGAAAATGAATGTTATCATCTAGGATGATATAGTTCATTTGAATTTAATCAAGATAAAATTATATTGGTTAAATTTATATATTACATTAAGAAAGGTGACATAAATGATGGTTGGGTTGAACTGAATGTATTACTCTATTTGATATAATCTATTAAGAAAGGTGTTGAAAATGATTGTCAATTAATTGTATCAAGTTGTTTGATATTGACACATATAAAGGGTATGAGATATAGATTATATCTAGGTGGTTGATATAGTCTAATTTAAGATAATTATAGGTAACATGAATTATATTTCTTCAATCCATTTAATGCATTTTGTAAAATAAGTGGTTGGAAATAAATGAAACATATCAAGTTATTTTATATAGTTAAACAAGTAGAGGGATATGTAAATATAGATTATGTTAAGTTGTTTGATGTAGATAGGAATGAAAACACAAGGGATTAGATTGAGTTATTTAATGTAGTCTACACATATAAGTAATTGTATTGGCATTGGCTGATGTAGGTATAACACTAAGCACAAAACTATATTGATGATGGCCAATATAGTCTACAATACAAAATAAAATAGAAAGGAACAAATTAAAATATCATTTTTTCCTAGCTATTTTTATGAAAATAAGACCAGGTATACATATTGAAGGATTTGACTAATTTTCAGGGTCTCATAGACACTTACTCATCTGTTGGATAGTGTTAGCCCATTATTTTAGAGAACTAACTATGGGTGAAGTACCATGACCATATCCTAATAAAAATATTTTTGAGGGTAAGATGGGAATATTTTACTAGTGATAAATAATAAATAGTGCACTATAGAATCATATGGATGGATGGATTCCTAAAATTCAATAAAAAAGAAATCCTAGGTGTTTCTCATATACTATGAAGCATGTGGAAACTAAATTTCATGTTTTTATATATATTATGTATACGAATATTGTGTCAACCCCATCATACCATGATGTATGTGAAAAATATAATAACATTATGAATAAAACACCATGTAGCCCTTCATAACATTAAATAAGTAGTTTAAAAACTACCAGAATACAGTTTCTAGGGAAAGCCATACAAATAGAAAATCAAGTTTGAAAATCAAAATTGAAAACCAATTTGTAAAATTAAATAAATTTAAATAAATAGGTATTAAAATTTAAATGAAAAGTGTGATTAAATTATGAAATTAAATTTTAGTTTACCTTGATTATGCTTGAAAAGTAAAAAACAAAACATAACTATATTGGTGCTAACTAATGTAGTTATACACAAAAATAAGATTTGTATCAAGTATATATATATACAATAGGTTTAAATAGATTTATAGACAAATAAAAATTACTTAATAAAATTAATAAATTCATTTATTAAAAATTAATTATAATACATAACTAAATTGACTAGGTCAATGTAGTTGACTAGAAAGATGATTAGAAAGAAACAAAAAAGTGTAACTACAGAACTATATCAAGTAGATAGATATAATTGAGTGTAAATAGGGTTTGAACATGAATATATCATCCTGTTTGATATATTTTTCTAAGGGAAAATTTATAGCTTGTGTTAAAACTATATCATGTTTTATTGAAACACTTATTTGAAAAAAATGCTTGAATAAAACTATATCAAGTTGTTCAATATAGGTCACTGGAAATAATTTTAGTAAAAATTTTGAGTGAACTATATTGATTAGTTTGATATAGTTTGATGGAAATAAGTATGAATATGACATTGTATCATGCTAAGATGAAATATTTTTTTAATAAAAATGTAAAAATAAAAATTTATCAATCTTTTTGACATAGTTAGTGGAAGAAGAGAAGGAAATGGTTATCTTTACTTCAATTTCACCCAAACATATACAAATAGATAAGATTTAATTGAAACTATAATATATAAATATTTGGACTTAGATAAGATAAATCAAAGATATCCCATTGATACTGAATGAATCAATATATAACCAAATGGATCCACAAACCTAAAAAGAGGAACACATACAACAAAATGTCAAAATAAAGGATAAAAAATATGATATATGGTCAAAATAATGAAGAATCCCTAACTAGGTATATATTTTTTAAGTAATCTAATATTACAATAAAAAATATAAGTAAATGGGGAAGTGTTAGAAACAATCGAAATGGGAAAGGAGCCATGGTAGTCAAATGGGGGCCTAGGCTAACTAAAGTGGATAAATGAAAATCTCCAAAAATTAGATAGACACACTAGGCATAAGTGTATAAAAATTATAAACAATAAGATATACATTCATTAACCAAACAATTATGAGAATTATATTTGTCAAATGAAAGAGGTAGAGTTAGACTATACTTACCTTGAACAAGACTTATCATCCTCAATCTCTACCTTGGACAATGGTTTTTTGTAAGAAATTTATGTGGTTACAAAGATATAAAAGGCTAAATCAAGCTCTAGACTAAAATGTATTCTCTTATTACATCCAATACTCCAAAATATAAGCTTTACTTCAACATAAGATCTAAGCAATGACTCCTCTAAATGTAGACATAGGGAATAAGTATGACAAATAAAAATGTAAAAATGAATGTTCCTTTCTATTAAAATTAAATGGTAGCTTTTATTTATAGTGGTGAATGATCATAATCCATTTAAAATATTAATCCAACACTATTTGACAACTCAATTTAGTTATAAATAGGCCAACTAACCTCAAAATAGGTTAGTTAGGTTGATTTAGTTATGAATACTATCATAACATTTATAACTACATCAATTTGATCCATGTATTTTAGATGAAGAAGGTGGATAAAATTACATCAAAAAAATTTATATAAAAAAATTATAGGTCTTGTTAGAGTGATATGATGCAAGATGTAAGGAGATAACCTAGGGGATTAAATATGAGGAAGCTAGAATGGATGTAGGACTGATAAATAGGTATTTTTTTCTCTCACAAAGCACCAATGTCCTACCCACACCTTTCCCAATTCACCATTTGAGGCATGTACTTAAGGATATTAAAACTCCATAAGTTACTACAAGAGAGAAAGCATAAGTGAATAATAAAGTTTAAAAATATTATGTATACAAGTTGTACCCTCTATTTTACATTGACGTGTCAAATTTATACAATATGGGTACTTGTAGACATTTCATACTAATAAGTAACCACTGAGATATTGTTAGATTACACAATCTACTAATGAGAGTCAATCATAGTTAAATTAACCTCAATATACCATAGATACACCACACAAAATCATACTCTTTAAAAATGCATACATATGAGGTTGGTGAATCCAATAAAAATGATTAAAATATGTCATCTATGGATGTTTCAAAATAATAGCTTTCACATAAAAAGGTGTAACAAGAGGAACCTGTTTATTAATTAAATTTATTATTCCATTTAAAATATTCAAATTTCATATCTATCAAAGACATTCATGCCGATTATGTTGCTAGTTCTAATGATGATACTAATTCAATACAAATGAACATTGATTATTTGTTTTGTAGTTTGATTGTTTCACTAATTAGCCCAGGTGAGTAAAAAGATGATCCAAAGTCAATAATTATAGTGAGCAAAGATAAAGTAAAAAATACGACTTCAAATATTGATAAAGTAAATAATATTTATTACAATATAGCCACTACACAACATTTTTTTCAAGTGTACCATGGACTAATATTTCTGTCAAATCTACCATTTTTAGAGAGTGGGAAGCACAATACATATATAATTGTATTACATGTATGAATAATTTAAAATTCATAGATTAATTAAATAATGTTAAAATCATGGATATAGAGTTAGTTATTAGAATAAAAGATAACAATGCACAAGATAAAACAAATGTGATGTTATAGATGTTACGTGGCACCTTGAAGATAATAAGGCATAAATCTACTAGCAAATTATCAAGTCATGAGGGAAAATCTTTTTTCCATTTTCATTGAATAACATGGCATGTTACTAATACTTGTTAAAAAACATAACAAAAAATTTGAAATATAAGGATAAATTCACTACTAATATTATACAACCCATACCACAATCTATTAGAGATCAAAATCAAGGTCAAGTATGTATAAACTATAAGCATTCAAGAAGGAATCCATTGATTATTCAATATTTTATTCATAATGAATATAGATATCTTGTGTAAATATATGAAGATATAAATCCAAATATAAGTAAATTTGCATTTATACACAACATAGGTCATGATCATGATGAATATCAAAAATTTATATATTGTCAAGATTTGACATGACACATTACAATACCAGTTGCATGTGGTCCCAATGTTGTGGAGAAATTATTTTTTGTTATGAAAGAAAGAAATAAAATAAATGATATAGAAGCTAAAATTGATAAGTTACAACATTGTTTTACATTCAAATTTAATAATAGTGCAATCCATATTCTTTATGATGGTATTGATGACAATCTCAAATTCATAAATGATAAGTAACCCTAATAATCATTTTATCCAAAAACCAAATATGAAGCTTCATACACAAAACATCAACATGTTATACACATGTATAGGATTAAAAACAAAATAAAAGATATGGATACAATTATACAACATGAGTGGAATTATGACCATAATGACAATGATCTATGAAAATTCGACAAGATTTAATATCTAGAACTCAAACACCTTCTACTAAATATAAAATTCAATTATCCACATCCCTTGGATGTGTTTTTTGATATGTATCTCATTTATTATAATATATTAAAAAATACAGAATAAACTAAAATTTTATCAAAAATTTAAAACTAGGACCTATGCATGATATGTATAGTTCATTTTCACAAGCTTATTATGCTCAATATATGCAATATATTCCTATATCTAGCTTTAAATTAAAAATGCTTCACAAGTGTATATGAGAGATTTTTAAAACATATAAGTTTAAATCCCCAAATTTAGTTTTAGGTGGTTATTATATCTCAAACCCAAAAAATTAATAGAGATAACAATCCTATCTATTCTAGATAGTAACACATTACACTTTTGTTCAATTCTAGTGGACTTGTCCTAGTGAGCACATGTTATAAATTATCATATCCAAATTATTAATAGGAATTATAAAACATTTATATATATCATTGAGTTCATTGGATACATTATTTTACATAGGTTTAATTATTATATTTTACGTAAGGGAGTCCTTACAGGTTTAAACCCTCAATAGACTATCTTGGCTATATAGGCTTGAAGCCTTTCACTAGGTCTATCACATTATTTTTGCACTATAATTTATTAATATTAGAATTTTAAGATAATAATAATACTCTTAAAACTTTTTTCAACATTAAAAATATTGAAAAACCTTTACCAGACTTTGTTGTAAGAAAAAATTTCAAAGAAAATAAAAAACAAGTGTAATTTAAGCCATGTTTAAGCATATTTAAGGTTTACATACATAGTCAATATATTTTACTAAAAATATTTTCAAGACCTAAAAATAACATAATCAATTATAAATCATGCTTAAGAATATATATAAAAATTATAAATGTTTTTTATGGATTATTTTCAAGTTATTCCAATTTTGGTTAGCTAAAACACTGACCTAGTGTTTTATGATTGTGTATAGCCTAAAAGTACAAATATGGAGTTTTTAAACATTTTAAGGACCCTTATATGTTCCTTAAACTATTAACAATTATTTATAGGTATAAACCATCATTAAAACATACACAAAACATTTTCTTTCTTGGATTGTGACAAAACTTTTACTTTAAACTTCTACAACTTGAGAAAGAGCATAAACTTGAGAAAAAAGTTTTAAAAACAATAAAAAACATTAAATTACATCCTTATAAATCTGATATCCCATATAAATCATGAGAAAATAGTTTTTATTCATAACTCTCTTGGAGTGATATACAGACATGCAGACTATCCTCTTTAATTAGACCACACACACACCAAAAACCTACTAACTAAGCTTCTCCTCTCATTTTCATGAATGATTTTACTCATTTTATAATGGTTAAAGATATATCCTTAATTAATTAATGTATAAACTTGGTATTATTTAGTTCCATGCACAATAATATATCAGGTATCTATGACTTATCTTAAACTTTCCAAATTTGACCTTCTTCCTATATTGCCTATACTTTATTTTGGGTTTTAGAATAGATTTAAACTAAGTAAAGGAATTAAAGACACTTATGACACATGTTAATACCATTGATATGCATTATAAAATGATAAAAACCATAAAACACACCAAAACCTTCAATATCCTTACAAACAAATTTAAACTTTTTAATTTATCTTTTTGGTGGGAAACCTAAAAAGTCTCCTAAAAGACCTATAAATGACAAGTGAATCTTGGACAAGGATTATTATTGACCATTAGTGACATATTATACATCCTCAAATAAAAAACAAATAGAATTTAACTATTTACAATCATGTACCTATACCAATATGATATAGGCATCTACAGGTTACTACATGAAAATTAGTCATGTTCATACTAGTAAGAGATACCAACACATGTTTGGAAACATTTGACCTCATTTGGCATCTCAAAACCAATTCATGAATCAAGATAAGATCACAATGTAAGTGGTGATTAAATTTCATATAGTCAAAACCAGATGGAGAGTTTTCATTTTGAATAAAGTTAATTAATAGGATGTTTTACCTTAACTTATATGAAAAGAGATTTTACTCCATACATTGTCATCCCATGGTGGGAGTCTATAAAGTCTAGGTAAGCCTAATGGCTTCACTCTTGTAGCCTAGACATATAAGTTCACATATTTATATAATAAGATATGGTTTGGTTTAGATATAATGATGGTTTAATGATCTTGAACTTGATCAGGTTTCTAATGGAAGTTCACAAAGAATTACAGTGCCATTGAACCCAAATGAACTTGTAACTTGCATATTCATAGTGCAATTAATAGTAAAGGGATGATAGCATGGAATAAAGGAAAAAAAGGATAAACTAAAGTTTTATATGACCTAAAAGAAAAAAAAAAATGAAATACAATGTTCAAACATGGATCACCACCTACATGAATCTCTTATATTCCCTAATGAGCACTTACAGTTTGAAGTGAGGACTACATACTAGCCTAATCTAATGAAAGATATAGTTTGATTGGTAGGAAGAGGTATATGATATATGAACATGTATAATCCACTCTTAGAGTGATAATATCACACTCCATGTTTTAATTAGAGACAAATAAAGATAGATAAAGTTGAGAAGATAGGTTTCTAACTTCATACTTAGTCAAGGGTTCTAGACCCTGCACATAATCATAGACTTAAAAGCTAGTTTGGAGAGTTTGAAGTGTTAATAAATATAGGAACATTATAAATATTTTAAACATGATATAGAGTGTCAAAATTAATTTACCAAGACCTCCATGGTCTTGTTTAGGTCAAAATAATAAGGGAAGTGCTCTCTATTTTATCTTAGACTAGAAATAATCCATGAGCAACACAACCCATGACCTAGTGCATCAATGGTAAGAGGATGGAATAGTAGAAAAAAGCAATTAAAGTAGGATTTTTTCATTGTTTTAATTTTATTTTTATAAACACCTACATCCACTAGGAAAATTTAGAGGTGATCATATACTCAAATACATAGTTTATACCTACTAGCCTTAGAAGTAGGCATGAACCATTAGGATTCCAAACATCATTCATATGAACATATGATATTACAAAGAAAATATATATCCTTAATATGATAATTTAGGATTAATTAGACTCATAATTTTGTAGATAAATACCCATAACTGGTCATTTTGGCCTAATTTTGTCTCAGGGGTGTCCAGAATGCATAATAAGAGTTCAAGAGCCAAATTCTTTCACTCATATATATAAAAACATATGCATGGGGTCTCAATAACTTATGGGTATTTTATGAGTTTATTTTACCCAAACTTATTGTAATTTTATTGAGGGTTAAGGGCTTAACCTTTATGAATCATTATTAACAACCTAAATGACCTATAAGCCTCATAAAACCATCTCAAGAACCCGATGAGAAAGATATGGCGAGAAATGAATCCATAAGGGGTAATTTGTCTTTGTATTTAATTTTTATTTAATTTAAACTCTCCTAGGATAACATCCACCCATTTTTTCTATACTATCACTATCACTTATATGGATGAACCAAATTCTATGTTTTATGAAAGAATTAAATAGAATTAAAGGTGTATAAGGGAATAGGTAAATGAAAATCATGGTATAAGGTGTTTGGAGATGTTTTATAACTCGTAATACACCATCCTAAACTTATTCATCCATTAAAACCCCTTTCCTAATTTTGTTATTGCAGGCAATCTTAGAGAAAATAGTGAAGTAATATGACTATCAAAATTGGAGGTGAGAAATATGATACTGAGTTTATTAAATTATAAATGATAGACTAGAAGAAAAATAACGTATTAATTGGTGTCTCACATATCTATAATAAATCTCATTGAGTTTTTTCAAGTCACCTAAGTGACAAGTGTGAAGTTATAGGCTTAGAAGGCTTGTTAGTAATTGCAAGAAGGTAAGTGACAATTGGAAAGGATAAGCTCATTAGTTGAGGGGTGTATAATGAATTAAAAAATCATGTTTCCACCTCAGGTTAGGGCACATGTTTTAATAACTTCTAAGATGGTTCTAGGTAGTTAAGTGAACTCTTCAATGAAAGATTAGTCTCAAGAAGGACAATGAAGTGTCCCTATGCCAATTTTAGGAGAATGTTGTACTTAAAATAGATAATTTTCCAAGAGGACTTCATAACCTATTTTATAACTCTTTATCTTGAATTGTAATTAGTTTTAAATACTTGACAATTGGCATGGTGACTCTTCAACATCACCCTTTCTCTCTCCTCTCTTATGCTCTATATATTGAAGCCATTTTGGTATAGTAAACTATCCAAAATTGGTATGGTGAAGTCTTGGTAGTTTGACATATTATTTTGACTTTAGATAAAGTTATAAACCTAGTTTAACCTATTAAATTATTTCTTAAGTATGTCAAGTATTCCATTTGGATGACAAGTGATGAATGTTTTCTCTTTACTTCCATTTTAATCTTGTATGCATTATGTGAGTAATATTTATTCTAATAGGTCTCATGAAGTGTATATGTTTGTTAGGTGTATTTTTAAGTGTGAAGGAGATTATCCATGTCGTAGATAAGACCTCATAATTACCCACCTTTGGATTTGCATGGAAATCTACCTTTATTAATAAATACTTATGCTAGAATAACTTTTGAGTTAGGATCAGTTTTAGTAGTCTACCTTCTTAGTGAAAATACAAGTATGTTTATGGAGATATCTTTGGTGTATCACCTCCATTAGTGTAGGTTAATTTTATTTTTCCTTCTTATATTTTCACCCCCAATATTGATTAGTCTATTTTAGTGTGTGATCCTAAAAGATAAATCAAGGGAACTAGCCCATAATCTAGAGATCTATCTCTTGTAGCATCTTGACTATATGAATAGATAGTTCCATGCTATCCTAAATTTGAGAAGGTCTGGTTGACTTCTCTAGGGTGAATATTTGGGATATAATAAGAACTACCATTCTTGTATTACACTAAACTTAATTTTAAGGGTAAGATGAAAGTAACTTATCATTGCTAATTGATAATCGATGAACCATAAATTCAAATTGATGATTGGATTCCTAAGGTTCAATTAAAAGGAAATCCTAGACATCTCCTAAATACAATGAGGTATATGGAAACTAAATACTTTGTTTATCTATGTAGTAAAAATATGAGTATTTGGGAAGGCCCTTCATAATATGATCTTTGTAAATGATATAAAATAATTGTAAAAAAAATATAGCATAGCCTATCATGATAGTAGCTAAGTAAATTTAAAACTATCTTTACATACTTTCTATGGAAATCAAGACACAGTAAAAAATAAAATTGAAAAATAAATTATCGAAAATAAATTTATCATTTCATAAAATAAATAAACAAGAAATGAACCCTTTTCAAAGCAAATGTGAAATTAATTACTAATACATAAAGGTTAATTTACATACTTATGCTAAAAAATAAAGACGACAAAATAAGATCAACTAGACTGATCTAGTTTGTAAATAAAAGAAAACAAATTTAAGTAGGCTAATCTACTCTATTATAAAAATATGACAAAAGCAAATGAAGTTAACCAGGTTGATCTTGTATTTTTTGTAAAGCAAATAGATGTAAAACTAAGTTTACCAAGTCAACTTAGTTGTCTATATGGTATAGCTTGATAACTAAAAAATTGGCAAAGATAAACTAAAAATTGAAATGATGAATAATTTGACTGAAATAGATAAATGAGAAATTGAATTAGTTGACAAAAATATGAAATATGAAGCTTGTTTAGAGTGAACCTAGAAAATATGACTAGATCAACCAAGTCAATTTCATTGGTTGACTGAAAATGCTAAAAAATTGATTACTAGATGTATTTTCTATACATAATTGAGTCTTATAATGGTAAAAATAAGAAAAACATAGGGATTAAATGGGATTGAATTTGTAATTTTAGTTTGTAGATAAATACAACTAAAAATTATAAAATGAAGCTAAATCAACCAACTTGATCTAGTTTTATGAATGTAGAAAAAGATAAAATTGTTAAACTGAACTAGATCAACCAACTTGATCTAGTTATTTGTAAGTGACAAATACAAAAAAAAGAAAAACAACTGATTTAACCAATGAAATTTAGTTGGTTGGCTATGAAAGTCTATAAGTCAAATTAAAAAAATAGATCAAATAGTTAATATCAGTCTAGATTTTGCCCTTGAGGCAAAGGTGTTTTAGACCTCCCTCATCCAACTAATACAATGGGATCACCTCTAGGTTTAGGTAGCTTATTGAGTGAGATGAACCCTTAGTTTTGGGGCTAACACCCTTGATGCATCATATAATATCAATTCCTACACCTAATTAATTTTCAATGAAAAGGGATAGAAATATGCATGAAATAAGCCTAAGCTATGGGACGTGATAGACAACCATGTTGTGTCCTCTTTATTTGACCTTTCAACAACACTTATGAGAAAGACAAGGACTGGTGACTAACAAACTCTCTCCAAAAGACTACGAAGCATCAATGATTCACATGGAGGCAATGCTAGATGATTAAAACTTAAGGGATTGAACAAGTGGTATGATTCAAGACCTTGCCAATTAGATTTTACTCTAAGCATTATCACTAACACTTTCACACACCATATTACTTGTTTAGAATAATATCCCAATGACTAGGTGAGAAAAAAGGACCTAAAAAGGGAGATAAGACTCAACCAACTATGAAAGTCAACATGTATAAAACACACTAGACTATCATGGAGAAGTTAAACTAGTCCTTATATTAGTTTAAATGTTTTAAGGTAAAATTGGGTAGAATTTCTTCATACCTAGCTGAGGGATCCTTACAATCAATCCAAATTTATAGAATGTGTGTGTGTGTGTGTGTGTGTGTGTGTGTGTGTGTGTGTGTGTGTGTGAGAGAGAGAGAGAGAGAGAGAACACAAGCTCATCATATGATATTATACCTCTATTTTAATTTTCAAATTATAAGGGAAGTGTAAAAGACACCCCATTATATCACTCTTTAATGCATTTGTCATAGAGAGAGAGAGAGAGAGAGAGAGAACTAAAGCTCATCATACTATAGTATATCTCTATTTTAATTTTCAAATTATAAGGGAAGTGTAAGAGACACCCCATTATATCACTCTTCAATGCATTTGTCATGATTAGTTGATGGTATTCATGGAGTTGTGGTATAGAGATGGAGTGGTGGAGGCTAATTTAGTCTTGTTTTGACCTTATTCAAGGTATTAACATGCTAACATAGTCAGCCACCTCTTCCCTTGGTAGTTATAATGGTATAATATGTCTTTCTTGGCCTTAATGAAGCCTCAACTAGCCTACCTCTTGTTATGCCTATTTTTCACACCCCCATAATTTCTCTAAAACTAATACTTTTCTAACAAAGAGATGACTTATTCATAAAGTTTAAAACTATTTCGAGGACATGTTTAATTAGTAATATATTTGGATGCATATTTTCAATTATGAATTGGTGATGATTGGTTAATGAATTCATGTTTATATTTTAAGTGGTTTCAAAAAGAATAATGGATAAATGAATAAAATGTGCATATATAGTTATCACTACAAATGTTTGTGATTAGTAGTTTTGCTTCTTAGTTGGATATTCATATTATGATACAATATTTTTAGATTGGAATATGATAGATTTGTGTCATTTCAAAATTGTAAGCATTTATATATTTTTATTATATTTTAATATATCTATTTTGATCTCGATAAATGTGGATTATCATAACTATTTATGGATTATACTTTTAATTTTGATAACTTGAGAAATCTATCATGACTAGTTTTATACATTGGCAGTGTGATATTTGGTTTGAGTCAAATTAGAATGGTATATAAATTGGTTATGATAATTATTATCTCAATTCATTTTTTGAATTATAAAGATATAAATGTATCATTCATAATTTTAGAGTTTGAGAAAGCACTGTATTTTATGGTTAAATACATCATTTCATTTTATTTTTGTTTTTTACGAACTTTATCTTTGAAAATCATATGATTTCTTAGTTTGGTAAATGGACCTCAGTCAAGCATAATTTAGTCATAATATAATGTTTATTTTGAAGATATTGATATGCGATTTTAGTAAATTATTTATTTAATATATAAAGGATCTTAAAGTTCTAAATGATTAATCCTAAGTTCTTATTTGACTAGGGTGCCTAAGTCAACTATTTTCTAGCCTAGGTTATAAAAAGTGATATGAATTTATGTGTTCAAAGGTTTCTAGCCTAGGGTCATTTATACCAAAGTTTTGAGATGATGCTAATATGTTTATTGGTCATCATGACTTTAAATGTTTTAAACCTAAGTCTATGTCCTAAGGAATGGGATTTTAAGGGAATAAAGTTTTGTTTGGAAGGTTAATTGGCTTAACCTAAGTCTATAGTTTCAAAGGGCATAAGGTTTAGTATTTCATTCTATGATTTGAGACTTGTAAATGGTGAGTTGGTGATCTAATTGGTGAGCATCATGGAGTTGGTAGACAACATGGCACCAATTGGCAAGGTAATTTAATAAAGGCATATTAAAGGATGTTTCAATATCATGCTAAGATATTTAGCAATTCAAGAGTTAATTTAAGGTGTACATGCCTTGAATGGTGGATGTTAGTAAAGATTTTATATGTAATTTAGTGATTGCTAAGTTTGATTATTTTGATATCCTAATTGGTAGAATTTCTAAGTACATCCTTGATTGGATGAAGATAATATAAATTAGACACATGAGCAAGGTGGTTGTGATGGGGAAATTTCATTAAAAATATTTTTATTTTTCATTATTTTGGACATTCTTGAAGCTTTCTTGTGGAAAGTAATATCTATAAATTTGGATTTTGAGTTACAAATAAGGATCTCAAGTGGAAAAATTACAAGGGAACATATCTAGGTATGCCATAAATGAGTTCAATAAGTTTTATAAATTATTCAATTGACATTTTTAATGAATTTTTAGTTGCATGGGAAATAAGTAAACTCTGGTCTACATGGAATAATTTTAATTTGATAGATTTGTGCATGACTATTTTGGAAGTTAAATAAAATCACATTTAAATGGTTGAGCATAGCATTTCTTGCATGTATGATGTTAATAAATGGCTTAGTTTTATATTTTCTTGACAGATGATGAGATAAAGATATATGAGTTTATTTGTTTAGTTCAAGCATGGTTTTTTGAAAAATATTGAAACCTTTTGGACATGCATATTTATTAGGTTTATGTCAATAGCATATCCAGTAATATATTAAACAATGTTGTTTATAAATATTTAAAGTTGAAAAGGTTTCATTGAGATTTTGGGTTTTGTAAAATAAACTCAGTTTGCATATTTCATGGATATTTGAAACATTTTGTAAAGGAAAATGGTTTTGGTCTACATGTTGGTAAATTTTGACAAAGTTATTTGTTAATTTTGTGCATGTTTGTTTTAGAAAGAGAGAGTTTATAGTTTCTATTTTTTTGAATGAGAATTTTGATACAAATGGTTTTGGTAAAAATATTCATTTGGTGGCTAAAACCTTTTGAAAACATCGAGATTTTCTGAGCATGCATATTGGTCTAGTTTTTGTAAATATATATTCATTGATATATTTAGTTTTATATTTTGAATATATATATATATATATATATATATATATATATATATATATATGACTTCAAAGGGCTCATCTATATGTCATGATTATTTTGAAGTGTATAGATAAATATATGGTTCATCACAATTTTTTGATAAGAGATAGGTTCTAGCATGTGAATATAGTTTTTAGTTTTGAATTTCTATAGTACACGTGTTCATGGCTTTTGCAGGATATATTTGCATTGAAAGTTATGAAGATATATTGGGCTAGAATTTGAAAATAATGAAACTTTTTTTGGATTTAAACCTTAGTTTTGAGTTTCAAGTGATTAGGTTTTTGTGAAAATAAACTCTATTTTTATCTTGAAAGTCTAAAGTTGCATGCGAATATAGATTTGATAGAAGTTTTAAACAAGTTAAGTTTCATAACTATATTATGTTTGATCATGATAGAAATATTGTGGAAAGCATAGTGTGTTTCTTGGTCTACTACAAAAAAATTATTTGGTAACAAAGTTTTTGAAGTCTTGATTTCTATTTTGATGATGAACTAATTAATAATCTTAAGGTCGACCAAGATATAGAGAAGTTATGATTGAAAGCAGTTTGGACACATAAATGCAACCATATTTTGATATATTGAAACTATAATTTTCATATATTAATTTCAATGTTGAATCTTTTCTTTGAAGGATAAGTCTGTTTTGGAGATATAATAGACTGAATTCTAAACATAATAAAATTATTATTGGATTTACATCTTAGTCTTGAAGTTCTTGGGTTTGTTTTGAAGTTAGATATTGAAATAATGGTACTTTAAAAAATTGTAATAGGTGAAATAATTTTGTCGTGTCTAAGTTCTCTTTATTGAAAGGTTTCTGTAGAAATCATACATAATATATATATATATATATATATATATATATATATATATATATATATATATATATATATATATATATGAGATAATTCTTAGACAGTAATAGTGACATAAAATCAAATAGAATGTATATGTGGAAAAGTTATTTGGTTCCTAAGAATATTATTTTCATGAATAAGTTTGAGAAATACTACTTTCAAATTTGAAATTGGTTCAGTTTCTATTAAATGGTTTTCATAAAGTGAGAATAGGAAATTAGGGAGTTATTTCAGAATATTTTATAAATAAAATTATGATATAATTTTATTCTGGGTTTTCAATTATTTTAAAAAGATATTCTAATGAAATCAAATAAATTACAATATAAATGGTTCATTTTATTTCAATAATTTGACAGTACATAGGTCATTTGTTGATTTAGAAATTAAGTCTAGTTTCATTTTGAATATGTAATGTTGAGTTTTAGATTGTATTTAAGATGTCTAGATGGGATCATCCTAGATAAAATTGGAGTAATGATAATGGAGGATGGGGTCAAAATTTTGATGATCAATAGAACCCAAATGGATATTTCCCAAGGGATGGTTTTAGGGATAGGAGATTTGGCCATAAATTTCATAGAGGTGCTAGGATGTCTACCCATTTTGATGCAACAGATCCTAAGTTTTGAAATGTTCTAAAAAAATTGCCTTTCAACCCTAAAAACAATAGGGGTGATAGGGGATTTTATGAATGTAGATTTGGTGTTAAAACCCCTTATCACAATAGTTCCTCTCACCATTTTCAAATTAATATGCATTATTTGTCGATCCAGTCACCCAATCTTGAAATAGTTCAACATGTTAGTGAGGCTCAGCCTATTAATGAAGCCACTCAATTTAGTGTTGAAGTTTCCCATGCTAATAACTTTGTTAACCTTGTCTTGCCTTTAATTTATAATGAGCCTTCATTTTATCAAAGGGATCATACTTTGGGATGTAAGAACTTAAGTTTAGAGAAGATTATTTCAGCTAGTAGAAAAAATGTGATTAAAATTCATCCAAGTACTTAAGATAAGTGTTCAGACAGTCATGAATGATGTAGATACTCCAATTGAGGTCAAAGTTCTCAAATGGATTAAGTTAGAGGTGGACGATCCTAAAACTAATTTTGGAACAAACACAATTTACCTTCTAGTAGTTAAAATTGAGTATAATGAATGTGTCAATGAGTAGGGGAAGGTTATAATTGAGGTGCTTTCATATTTTGATGATTACTAGATGTTAATAAGGTGAACTTTTATTTTTATTTAAAATTTAGATTGGTAGAATTCTATACTTTTAGACTTGATAAACTTTGACTTTCAATTTTGAAATTTTGGTAATAATATCTTAGAAGTATAGAAAACTTTAGATTTCATATATATATATATATATATATATATATATATATATATATATATATATATATATATATATATATATATATATATATATTACACACACACACATACTTAAGTTAATTTTATAATATGCATTATGGTTGATATAGATAGGAATTTTATAAACTTTGATTTATCTATTTTTATTGATATATGTTATTCTATTTTATTATTAATTGATAGGGGTCACCACCCATTAGATAATACCTAGTCTATAATCAAAAAATTGATCCATTAAGGCCTTTTAAGTCTTAATTGAACCTAACCTTAATTAATAACTATTTATTATTAATTAACTTTTAGAGTCAATTAGTTAATTTAAACTAATAACTAAGGTTAGTTTTAACTTCTTTCAAACCAAACTGAAGCATAAAAGGATATCAAGGATTCATTTGAATAGGAATAACAACACAGGTACTAAATATTTGTACATTTATGAAGTTGATCATTCATATCTCTCTTTTTTATGTAACTTATCTGAGATAGCATGGCTTTTTTAGATAGACCCAATGGTACTTTCTCTAATGATTTAGTAATTGCTTAAATAACATAGGTATATCTAGTTTTTATATAATCATTTATAATAAATTATCTTAAGTTTTTTAACATCTTTTGATGATTTCTATATGTAGTCCTATGTGCATAATCCAAGTATTCAACCTAAATAATAATGAAAACTTCACTTTTTATGAAATTTCATTGATCTATTTTTATTTTAAAAGTTGTATCTCAAATATTTGTAAGGAAAGATGTTGGTTTCTCAAATAAAATCTATCTTTTCTTCTAAGACGACTCTCTCTTTTGAGACTAGTAGATTTTATTATATTTATATTGAATTTAATTTTAATATAGTTTATTTCATTAGTTAATATTTTTCACTTTCTACCTCTTTAATTTAATATATTTATCTTTTAGTTTACTCTATATTTTTATTTTAGGTTATGTTGAGGCCAACATACCCCCATTTTTTGAAAACTAGGACCCTTGAGAAAACCTAAAGAATAAACATGAAAACATGACATGTTAAGATCTTTTGTAGAATTTGAAGTTCATCCACTTCATTAAAAATAGGTTTATTAATCGTATTTTGTTTTAAATATTCCTAACATTATTAATAAATGATCTTCATGTCTTTATTTGTAGGTTCCATGGTGTTCTTCTTGAGAAATTCATGTTGTAAAACCCTGGCAAAACCCTCAGTTCAAATTTGAATACTGGTAGGAGATGAATTGGTGGGAACCTTTTAAAACCCGTTTTGGACTTAAGCATAAATTTCATATCTTAATCTTAGTCATATTTTTTAACATGACTAAAACTTAGCCTAAAAATTCTTAGTCCTCTTTATTATTTTCCCCCCTTAAGTTCTTTATATTTCTAACTAGATCTAATGTCAATTTTATATGGTCCATTTTAATATTTCCTAGCCTAGTCCCTTTGATTTATAACTTAGCTTAAATTTTTAATCCTAATTCCCTATGATATTTATTAATAAAAATGAGACCTTAGCCTTAACACCTTAGCCTAAGTATTTTATATCACCATGGGTCGTAACTTAACTTCCTTGCATCTTGTAGGATCCAATGACCCTTATTTTATCATGGTGTTTGATCCAATAGAGATATAAAGGCATAAGCTTAGACTTAAATAGAATGCATCTTTTAAGATCTAATGATACACACTTCATTGTGGTAAAATGATCCAATGACATGAATGACTCAATAAAGCTACACCCTTAGCCTTCATCTAATGGTTCTCGATTCATCATGAAGACTTGATCAGACATATCAAGGCACAGTTGAAAGGTCAAAGGATTATGGAAGGATTATAGGATAGACATGAATCACCCTTACATTTGAGGATTAAAATTAAATAGGTCTCACATAACAAAAAAACTAGTCACAAGCAAGCTCTCAAATCATGATCCTATGACTCTCACTTAGTCACAAACCTTAATCCAATGGAGTACATTAAGTCCAAGATCCTGAGAAGCATCATGGATGTGCCAAGTGGCACTCTTTATTTGGGTCATAGTAACTTTATGAGGTTAAAATATATGTTCATGCAATCATTAAATAACATCTATAAGGACATATTTGACATTTATGTGACTATCAACTTTAAGCCCATAAAATTAAAAGCTTCACTAACTTAAAATTGATGTTCATGTGACCATCATTTGATGCTAGTAAGGATATGTTTGACATATATGAGTCCATCAAATTTAAGTTAAATAATTATTTTGATCAGGAATAAATTACACTCCAAAATTTTGCTAGAAAGCTTATGAATTTCCATGTAGACTAATGGAAGGCCTCATAAGATGTTCAAGTACTAGAAATATTCAATCTGAAAATATAGAAATGGTCTTATGGTCTAAGTATATGAAAAATAAACTTAGACTAAGTCTATACTTTAAGGTCCACATTGTATTTTATTCAAATACCATGAACCTTAAATTATAGACTTATACTAAGTCTTATTTAAAAAGAGTCTTTGCTACAAAGAACTTACACCAAGTGTTTTGAACCAAAGGTTTTAGTGTGTTTGTTAATGCAATAAAGCCCTATTTTACATTATACCATTATATCATTTTGAACCCTTTGATCATATTATATAGGCTTGATGTAAATATTTTTTAGCTCAAAGTGTAGATTGTGTTTATCTAACATAACATAAACTTTATCCTAAAATATTTACCCATGGTATCCTTTGTATAAATCTCTAAAAATTAGGCATTTTTTTATGTTTAATAAACACAAAAAAAAAACTTATACTAAGAGGTTTAAACCTAATTCCCACCTCAATAATGTTCTAACTTAAATCTTGAACATCTTTATATATCAATGACTCACGCTTCATCATGCGAGGATGAACCAATGATCCAAAGACCCCATTTAATTTTCAATGGAGTCTCGAGAGCCCATGAGCTCAACATATGGTGAAAGCACATTTGAGGTAGAACTAATGGATGATCCAATTGTTCATGATTCATCATAGTCCATGATCCAATAGTGTGAAAGAACCAATGACTTTTCAAAGGAACTCGAAAGGCCTATAGAGGTTCCAAGTGGCATAACCATAGGGCACTGGAACCAAAGAGCCAATTAAGAGGAAAGAACCTAGATCACAATCAATGGATTATGCCAATCTAAGATTTTAATCCAATAGAGTAAATTAAATAAGGCATTTTAAATACCAATGGCTAGTGGTCAAAGGCATTTACGAAAAATATTATGAAAGGTCTAGATCATTGTCATATAAGTGCCACGTAAGAAAAAATGGATAAATAAGAGATCTTATGGGATGAAAAATATAAAATTACAAAGGCAAAGCTCCAAATCAAATCCAAGGCATGTACAATCTAGAGTCTAGATATATCTTGCCATTAAAGCTCTAAAACCCTAAACTCTACATAAAAGTGACCTAAGCTAATTTAATTGGTTACAAGTTAATCTAAAGAGATCTTGGTTATGTTTTTGAGTGCAAAAGAGATACCATAGAGACCAATTCACAATCTAAGTTAAATAAATTATCAAGTAGAAGTCATGGCAAACCATACATAATAATTAAGAGAAGAGACAAAACTCTATCTATTAATAGATAATAAAGGTAGAATCTTGAAAGATACTGAGGTAGATACTACAACCCTCTAAAATGGAAACAAGAACTAGTTTGAACTTTTCTTCATCATGGACAAATTACAACCCATCACTAATGAGGAATAAAGGATTGTTACTAATAATAGTAAATACTATGACCTAGTCACTATTTAGATGGTTAGCCTTCACTCTACCACTAAAAAGCATAAGGTACTTCATTGTATAGATATCCTTACTCCTATAGTTGTTAATTATAGGATAGATAATGAATAGATCATCCATGAAATGACATATAATAAGGTTGCATATATCTCCCCTTTGGCCTTTGAAACATACTACAAGCTTGCCAATCCCCATGTAGACTTGGCCTATATCAAAGAGTGGACCAACAATCACAACAAAGACACCATCCTTTGACCATGGTTTCTCTAATGGAACCATGTATTCTAGGACCTTAAAATAAGGATTCCCATTGTAAAATTTAGAGAGGGAATTAGGGTAGTCATTAGCCTATTAAACTAAGCATCAAAAGCCCCTTTCACCACATATGTAAACATGACCTAGATTTCATATGTATACTTCATGATAGAAGAAAATACCACCCCCTATTAGAGAACTAATCAGTATTCACCTAGGAAACAAATTTGCTACCATTAAGAAGAAAAATAGCAAGTAATTCTACATGATGTCCTATTTACTTGACACCCTAATTGCTTCATTTAACTTCTCTAGCATCAAGAACTAATATTCATAAGGTTGAACCACCATTTCCCACCATTACTCCAAATTACACATCTCCAAGTATAGAAACCACATGTAATTTATTTGTGATTATGTATACCCATCCCTAGTAGAGGCTATCAAAAGTTTTCCCATGCCTAGAGTCTATCCATTGATCAAGAAATATGTAGAGATGATGGGTAACATATGGTTTTATCTAGACTGCATAGTTATCCATATTGAGGAAGTCATGTCCTCACCATAGAGATTACTTGTGTATATGCTGAGCAAGTTGGCTGAGTAAGAAATTGCTTCAAAACTCATCAATGGAGTTGATGGAATTTGTAAGAAGAAGAGCAAGGGTATCCTCTATCCCTTCCCTCTAATTATTGGAAGGACTATGTTGAAATATTGGAAATAGCTAGAAATCATGTCCAAATATAGGGACTCATGTAGGTTTAAATTTGATGAAATCAAAATATGGGACCCTAAGAATATAGTAAGTGATCATTTAAAGGATAAAAGGATACCAAAACCTATTTATATGCATCAGCTTGGTGTTTATAAACTATTTACTTTAAGATAAATAACTATTAAGAAGTGTTGGATAGGATTAAAGGGTATAACATAAAGCTAGAGCATAGGTTGAAAAAAGATGATAAGCTAGCAAGAGAGGCATGGTAGATGCATCCTCTCAAATATCAATTATTTCTTGGACCATCTGGGCCATCCCAAGAACAACCTCAAGTGGACCAGCCACAACCTTAAGGGAAAATTGTGTAAAGGCAAGATGAACAAGGCCATCGTAGGGAGAATTTGGAAGAGATACCTATAGAGGGACCCTCATCCTCGGCCTTGCCACAAAGGCCACCTTCCCTAGTTGAAAATATAGGTAATATTTCCTTAGAACTAGATGAGACAATTGAGGGTGTCCTCAAAGAACTTGTAGAGGCATATGGCACATATGAAGAAGGGGAACAGATTGAAGAAACTCAAATCCAAGTAGGGGAGCCTAGAGAAAAGAATGGAAAATAGGTTACTCTTGATTTAGTCTTGGTGGTTCTTAAGGAAAAGAG
This sequence comes from Torreya grandis, assembly GCA_037957365.1. NCBI lineage: Eukaryota > Viridiplantae > Streptophyta > Pinopsida > Cupressales > Taxaceae > Torreya > Torreya grandis. The sequence continues at coordinate 3,592,829 of JARHVA010000724.1, read as the reverse complement.
CAAGATAGAAATGGAATTGGTCTCTATTACATCTAAAAGACTAAGGTTGACTCTCACACATCCTACTAGTGAGATCAACTTATTCAATGATGAATTCCTAATTCCTAGACCAATCATCCCTTATTAGTTTATTTATGGGAAAATATAGAAGATCCCTTCTCTCTCCCACTCATGAGGACTCACAAAGGCTATCAACATAGACATATATGAAGATATCAAGCCATGAATCAAGGCTTTAATGAAGGAACAAGAAGAAAGAATAAGTATGGTCACTCTAGGGCCAAAGAGCAAGAAAATGGATGCTCTAAGAGCATCAAGCAACACAGGTTTAGAGGTCCTAGATCCTCTAAAATTCACATGGTCATCTACCATTGTGTTGTTAAATCTAGAGATAGATGTATTATAAGGGGTGACCACTAAGAAATCCATGGTAGGAGCTAAGGAATTCACGTTCTAAAAGGTTGAGCCCTTTATATGTCTAACCCTGGTAGGATGAAAACAACTTGGTAAAGATCATATTCCATGAAGAGAATGTTGAGAGCTTGATTAAGTCTCAATCATTCCAAGAAAAGGTTGGGATCTAATAGTTGAAACAAATAATCCAAAATTTGGAAAGAGAAAAGGAATTCCTAGAAACACAAGTCATTTTATCGATACGTGATGTTATGATAGATATGTTTAATTATTTGAGTTCAATAAAGCTAAGGAAAGATGCCTTAAGTCAATAAGGTAAGGTAGCCAAGAGGTTAATAACATAATGGACAAAAACAAAGACCCAAGTAAGGGATCTCATTAACATTTTGATTAGGAACAAGATTCCTATGTTTAAAACTATTAGCTTAGCTCATTTGAACACCATATTGGGAATAATATTAGACTAGGTCCAAGGTCTAAGTACTTGGAAATGAAATTTGAATAGGCTTATGATATATGATAAAGGATTGATAATTAGAATTGAGTAGCCCTCAGGAACTATGTTTGTAAATCCTACCAATACCACTTCCATCAAAATCATTGATGAAGCTAAATACAAACACATGGTCACTTTGGTAATGTAGTCAGTTAGGATCAAGAGCCAAGGCCAATCTAGTAGAGACAATAGAAGAATCTTAGACATGATCACCACAACCAAGGATAAAATTGTAGAGGCAAGGAGCATAAATTAAGTTATGGCCATGGATGATAGAGACTTGGATGACCTTTTTGATCAAGAATAAGTCTACCTTATGAAGCCAATTATAGATCTGGAGATCATCAAAGACCAACATCAAAAAGTAATGGAGCTTCTATAGAATCAACAAGGGGACTCTTCGACAATGGGCCCACCTAGTAGATAATATTCCTTTTGTAAAAAACATTGTAATATTTAAAATAAGAATATTCTTATAAGGCATTTACTAGCCTGTTAGCATATTTCCCCTAGATTAGTCTAGTTGTGAAAGACAAGTGTAATTTAGAAATTTTTAAGGACAACTGTCCTTATCTTTTTTACTCTTGTATGTTTTAATTGACTAGTGTACTACTTTGTCTTTCTATAAAGGGCATATATCACCATCTTGTAAAGAGAGAGAAATATTGGTCAAATTTTTTACACTTGGAGTAATTAATATAATCAAGGAGTTTTTAAAAGATTGTCCATATTTTATATGTCAATTTATAACATATTTTTTTTCTTAATTTCTAGTTTTATATCTTAAATTTCAATAGCTTCTTTGAATTTTGGGTTGAATTTTCTAGTCACAAGTTTTCTAATTTGTGCATATGTTAGATTAGTTGAAGAATATTATATTTTCTTCACTTCATTTTGCTCTGTATTCAGATGTGTAAATGATATTTGATTATAATAGTAAATATTTAAAAGTAAACCTAGTTATTACTTGTAGTTATTTACATTATCCTTGAAAATTTTTGTAGTATATAGTGAAATTTGATTTTATGCCATTTTGCATTATATATTGGTTTGAATGAATAATTAGTTGCAATTGATGCTTTGTCATAATATTTGAGACTAAGAGAGGTAATCAATTTTTTTTAATACCCTACCCTTTTCTTGGATCTTTTTTTACACCAGATCACTTTAATTTATACTTCATTATAAATATACATCTAGATTAATTTCTATCTTAAGTTTTGATCATAATTCATTGAGTTAACATAGATCCTCTATAATTCATAAGGAATGGACCATGATGTCTCCCAACCATCACTTATTATAATTTTTTTGGAACACTCATACATATCTCTATCACTATTTCACCAAAGGTGACATCAAGTTGCCACATCCTACTACCCATGCTCTAAATTCTTAGAATTGTAAAATAATAAGTGTTCTTTGAACACCAAGAACCTCTGTGGTGCATTTGGAGATATCAATAGGCATTTTTTCTAGCACTAAAAGGAGGGATAGAGATCATCTTTGGGAATTCTTTGAATCTTCGTTAGTCTTAGTGTGTTTTTATCTAATATTAGTATATCTTTATGTCTTTAATTAAATTATTTACTTATAAGTATATATATATCATTGATCTTTATGGTTTGTGGCATATCTTTGTGATTCCTTAGACAAAGATCAAGGTTCTTTGAGATTTGGTTCTTGGTTTTGGTAAATTTAACTTGAAATTTTAAAATCCATAGTATTTGAGGTTAGGATAGATTGTTTTGATCAAAGGTTGGCATATATTTCATATATTTGAGTTCATTTGGGCTTAGAATTATAAATATAGATCATATTAGCATAATCAGATACATCTTTGAATTATTTTAGGTAGAAATCACTATCCTTTACTATTCTTTATGAAATATTTACAAAATGAGCTTAATTTTTAAGTTTAATTCTTGTTTATTATAAATATTAGCTTGATACATCATATTTAAAATTGGATATTCAACCTTCAAACTAAAATTACCAAATATTCAAACCAAATCACACTCAGAGACAAGGGAGCCTTTGCTTGAACTTGAGATTCATATAAAAGTTAGGCATGACAAAGGTAGATGCATGACATCCAAATAATTATCAAATTCATCTCTCTAAGGTACCTTTGACTTCACCCTTAATCTAGGTATGGATTGGTTAGGATAATATTAAAGCAATGTGCCATGTGTGGTATATGATCTCCCACAGCCCTAAAAAGTATTTGCCTACATTTAGTCTAACTAGTATTACAACTACTAAAGAGAACATTAAGTCTTTCAAAGCTAACTTAAGGTTGATAGATGTTTTACATGAGGATGTGGATTGTAGGCTATTCCCCTTTACCTTTAAGGATGCTACTTAAGAATGGTTCTTGAACTTGCCTAATAATTACATCACTAGTTGGGATGGTTTTATTGATGTTTTAATAGATCTATTTGGTAATATTGTAAGTATTTGTGTTATTTACCATAAATTCACCACCACTAAAAGAGATACAAGTGAGCCTATTAGGTCTTTTAATGATATATTTCAAAAAAATTATACCAAGACCATAGAACCCTATAAGCTTGATGATGTTTTATCTCTATAAATCTATAAGGATGTAGTAGATCCCATGACCTATATATTTTTGAAGAGATCCATGCCATATATAACTTCATTATCTTGGGCCTATTCTTAGGTAGTAACCATCAATGATTAGATGCATCCCTAAGGATAAATGGTATATTCTATTCCAAACATTAACCTACACATGCTCATCTTGAAAATCTTTCCAAACAACAAATAAAATATCCTAGCCTTAAATCAACTCCCAAATTAAATCAATGGCCATTGAGTCATGATGTTCCCAATCATAACTTAGGATTATTAAATCATCCTAATAATGGATACAATACAAATGATCAAAGGGATTTAATACCATCTACTAATAATAACGTGGTAAATAATTTTGAAACCCCTAAAAATGAGAATGAATCTATCCTAACAATGGTCTAAAGGTTGAGCACTAGTTTTATTCAACTACAAAAACAATTTGAAAATACTACTGAAAGCTCAGGTAGGAACTTCTAATTTCAAAGGTATAATAGGCCAAATAATAGATTTTAGAATGATAGTTTTCATAATAATAGGAATAATGAGGCATCTTCTAAAAATAAGGCCATGGACATTAACCTTATTGATATTGCATTTCCTAATTATTATAGAGTACATTGTACAACCAAACATGGTTAAATTCAATTGCATTGAGTTGTTCAAATATTTTGAAGCTTTCCAAGAAGAGTTGGATACATTTGAAGTGGTCCCTAATAAGAAAAGTGGTGTAGGTGATTCTAGATCCATGTAATCTAATCAAGCCTTCATGGTAGATACTTTTAATTTCCCTTTTCAAAAAGAGAATGAATCTAATGTGATCCTTGAGGAGATATAAGACTTTCAATAGTTATCAAAGAATAACTATCCTTTTAGGACTAAAGAGAAGAATAAACCCTTAACTACCTCAATGTCTCTAAATAATTTTGGAACTCCTCCAGACACTTCCTCAAACAACAATACTAAGCCACCTAAAGGGAGTACTTCTAAACCCGACATTGATATTCCTAGTTCTAATAAAAATAGATATAATATAGTTGATGATATGAATAAGATAAAGGATAAAATCAATTTTCATGAACTTACACAAATTATAGATCAAAGGGACCTCCTACTAGAATTTTCTCCAAAAAGTCCAACAAGCCACCCAAGGTTGACCATGCTAATGTGACTGTACATAGCCAAAGCTAAATCTCCTCCTTTTTGGTTCAATTTTAGGATGTTTGGTAAGAATTTTCACAATTTATTATTAGATTTAGGATCATAGACCAACATCATGACTTCAAGTATATGAAAAAAAAATTGTTTGACTCATATTAAGTCTAATAGGGTTGTCACCCAGTTAGAAAAATCTATAGTTAAAGTTATTTGAAAACTTTTAAATGTGCATCAATTCATTGATATTCAATTTTTTGATATACATGATGTTTATGGAATATTTTTGAGAAGGGAGTAGACCAAGGTCCTAAATTATTGCATGTCCATAGATTTCTCACATTTGTGGCTACCTTAGAAAGGAGTTCATAATCAAATTAGGGTTGAGATGGAACTAAGGATGAACCAAATAATGATGGAATAAAATGATTTGAATGAGAGGTTCAACATAATTGAATTATACTTAGGGGTTTTCACCCTAGATATTGATAAGTTCTATGATCCCAATAGTGCTCATGTTGATCTTAGACTATGGAAATTGCATTTTGATTGTGTTAGGTGCAAGGTTGGATATGGAGTAGGTATTATCCTTACTAACCCCATTGGTGAGAAATACCATGCTTCTTATAGAATAAAATTCCCTTGTAATAATAATCTTATTGAATATGAATCTCTCATATTATGTTTATAATTTTCTATAAAGAATTAGGTAAAAGAACTATTACTTTATGGGGATTCAGAACTAGTGGTCAAATAAGTAAAAAGAAAATATCAATGAAAGCTATCATAGCTTAAGAGGTATAAGTTTAGGGTTTAGGGTTTGATTTATTCATTTGATTCTTTTATCATTACCTCCATCTCAAGAGAAGAAAACCAAGTTATTGATGAGTTGGTATCTACTATAGCCAAAATCATGCCCAATCAAGATTCCCCAATTTCTACATTGAGTTGATCCCTCATCCTTCAATGCCTAATAATGTTGACCATTTTAAAAAATTTAGTGATTATTAGTAGATATTGGATTTCATAACCAATTCTAGAGCATTTGATGCTCATATTATTGATGAGACTAATGAAAATGCATCTAAGGAGGACATGTTTGATGGTAAAGGCATTCAATTGAATGACAACTAGATCCATAAGGGAATGATTGCTTTAGAGAGAATATTTGAATAGGAAAAATTGGCTAAAATTTATAATATTCCTAAGGTAAGTCAAAAATACTATCATACTATTGATCTCAGTCTCCAAGATTAACCCTAACTAGTAAATATTGGAAAATATTGCACAAACATTGCAAAAAAGAAAGGTAAAGGGCCCTTTATCCAATACAAGGATGTTATAGCATGGTCCTATGATGAATTTAAGATATTTTATCTTAAGTTCATGACTCACACCATCCTTCTCAAATAAAAATATAAAACATTCAAGTAGAAACAAAGGCCTATAAAACTTGTCTTAGGGGCAATGATTTTTAAAGAGGTTAAGAGACTACTAAATGCTAGGATGGTCTTTCCCATTAGGAATTATACTTAGGTAGGTAATTTGGTGCCAATTAGGAAGAATAATGGTGAGATTAATTTCTATAATGATTTTAGGAATTTAAACAAAGTATCTTAGAAGGATAACTATCCTCTCCCTTTTCTTTACTAGGTTATTCAAGGTATTTTAGGTTTAGCTATGATGTCTTTTCTTGATGGCTTTTCAGTTAACAACCAAGTGTTGGTTGATAAAAAATATAATATGATAGTAACCTTCACAACCAACTAGGGAACTTTTGCTTATAAGAGGATTCCCTTTGGGGTAATTAATGTAAGAGATACTTTTCAAAGAGTGATGGACCATGCCTTCTAGGTCTTAATTAGTAAGTGTATTATTATATATATGGATTATCTAATAGTTTTTTTAAAAATAGAGAAGATAACCTCATGTACTTATAATAAGTTTTTGAAAGATGTAGAACGTATGGGATTTCCTTAAACCCTAATAAAATTATTTTCTATGTTGCTAAAGGTAAACTATTGTGACATATTATAACTTAGGATGGGATCACTATAGATCATAAATGGGTAGAGGATATATCCAAAATAGAGCCCCCAAATTTTAGGAAAGAGCTAAAGTTATTCTATGGAAAGATAAAAATTTTAAGAAAATTCATTTTTGGATTTGTAGAGATTGTCAAGCCATTAAATGGCATGCTAAAGAAGGATGTTAAGGTATCATGGAATGAAGAATATAGAAAGGCATTCAATGACATTAAGGAGGCCATTAGTTAGGCTCTAGTCCTAATAAGTCCTAACTTTTCAAAGGATTTTTACCTCTTTTCATTTGTCTCTGATCATATTATGGGTGTTATATTGACTCTAAAAGTTGAGGGGTGTGATCACCCAATAGCTTTCATGAGCACTAATTTTAAGAATGTTGGGTTAAACTATTCATTGATTGATAAGTATACATATTCATTAGTAAAGTTAGTAAATAAATCTAGGCATTATATCCTTAGAAAAAAGGTGCATATTATTCTACTTGACCCTACCACAAAGTTTATGCTAAGCTAGAATGAGCTTGAAGAATGCAGAGGTAAGTGGATGTTAGTTTTACAAGAGTATGACATAAAAATGAAAACATAAAAGTTGGTAATGTGTCAAGGTCTGATCCAAATTATTACTAATACCAACCTTAAGTATTATGCAAGTTTATCATCAAAAATTTCAAGTTAGTGAATGGTATGATTCTATTATTCATTTGTTAATTAATGGTACCTATCCTACAAGATTGAAAAGGAAGTAAAAGAGGGTTCTAAGGCTCAAAGTTTCTCATTATCTGATTAAGATGGAGTCTTATACATGAATAACTTTGAGGGAGTCTACCTCATGTGTGTTTTAAAATAAGAAGATGCTCAAATCATTAGTACATTTCATGAAAAGTTTGGAAATGGACACCCATCAGTAAAGACTATTACACATAAGATTCTCAGAGCTAGCTAATAATGGTCCAATATCTTCAAGGATTCTCATAAGCATGTGAGAGAATTCTATTCATACTATATTTTTAGCATCAAAAATCCTAAGGCAATAATGCCTTTATAACCAATCATGGTTAACAAAACATTTGCATAATGGGGGTTGTACTTTATAGGATTAATCAACCTAAATTCATCTTAAGGTCACAAATTCATATGGAATACCATAGATTACTGTATAAGGTGGGTTGAAGTTGTAGTCACTAAATAGTGTAGAATGAAGGAAGTGATCAACTTCATGGAGGATAACATTTGTACTATATTTGGAACTCTAGTATTTGTAGTGTGTGATAATGGGTTTGTATTTTCATCCATAGAGATGATTGAATGGGCTTATGATAATGGTATCTATTTTAATTTTTCATCCAACCATTATGCCCAAGGGAATGTAGTTTTTGAGTCTACCAATAAAAATTTGATGAAAGCAATCAAGAAATCTTCTGAAAACAAACCCAAGACTTGCCACAAATTACTCAAGTATGCATTATTGGTAGATAGGATAAGGATTAAATAAGCCTTAAATAAATCACCTTTTCTATTAGTGTATGACTAGGAATCAATCATCCCTATCACTCTTAAGTTTTCTATGTAAAAATTCATGCAAGAATATATAAAAGAGGGTGAAGAATTAGTGAACTCAATATTAATAGACATAATTCAAATGATAGATGCAAGGGGGAAAGCCTTTGCTAATTTTATAAAACATCAAACCATAATGAAAATATGGTTTGATAAAATATCAAAGATTAAGTTGTTTAAATAAGGAGACCTAGTTCTCTTTTGGGATAAATTATCTTAGCCTAAGGGAAAACATGGAAAATTCCCACCTTTGTGTATTGGCCCCTATCAAGTTAAAAAAACACTAGGGAATAACACTTTCAAGCTCAAAGATCTATAAGGATTAGAGTTCACACTTCCCACCAATGGATAGTACCTCAAGCACTATTTTATTGCTCTTCTTGAGGTCTATATGCAGTAAACTATAATATGGTTAGATTTAGTGTAGGTATCCTAGTTATTTTCTTTCTATTCTTTCCTTCAAGTCCCTTATTTGTATATAAGATGTATATATTTATTTGCTTTCCCTTACTTTATTGATTTCCTACTTTCTATTGTGTGTTTATTTTTTGTTTCTTTATTCCTTGACTCTGATAAGTCTTTTTAGACAATCTTGAGCTCAAAGTTAGGCAATTTGCTTGAAAATGCCCAAAATTCATAAATGTAGGTGTGTACCTCATACATATGATGAATATGGTTCTAAAATTCAAGCCTAATGTTATAATTTGAAGAAACTAGTAAAGACCAATGGAAGATGTCAATCATTCCATATGAAATTAAACATTGTCTTGACCTCAAATTGGTTTTAAGAAGATTTACACTTATAGGGTGAGAGCTCAAATTATTAAGGAAAAGACATATTTGTGCTTAATCAACATCCTTTCTTGAGATAATGGTTATATCCATAGGTGATTCTCTAAATATTAAACACTTGACAAAATCCTAAAACCTAGCTACTCAGTTCCCAACCTTACTAAAAGCATAAAGATCTAAAGAAAATTAAAAAAGAAGGATTCAATGAAAAATCAAAATCTTCACGAGAATAGGTGATTGTAGTAATCTCCACTGGGGATATGGATGCCTAGATAATAGTGAAGCAAGGCCTTGAGTGGAACCAAAGGAATCTCTATCAAGGTTATAGATGCATGGTTGATAGCAGAGCAATGCCAAAGCCTTCCCTAAGCTAAAAGCATGGTACTTAATGAGAATTTAAACATGTTATAAGTTGGAATTAGTGATTAAGGACATGAAAGCTAGAAGTTTTTTCTTTAATCCCATGGCAAACATTATGTGGAATAAAATCACACACACAATATGGCTATGTCTTGATATTTGACCCTAATTCTATAAGTATAAGGTTTGTTTCAACCATAATTTGGTTTGGATAATGATATTGATCAAATGGATTAGATGACCTAATTATTTATCTAAATCAAATTCTCTAGATTATAACATATTTATATGTTTCTACCATGAGTCACCATTTATTGAGGCCAACATACCCCCATTTTTTGAAAATTGGGATGCTTGAGAAACCCTGAAGAATAAATATAAAAACATGGCATGTTAAGATCATTCATAGAATTTGAAGATCATCCACTTCATTAAAAATAGGTTTATTAATCATATTTTGTTTTAAATCTACCTAACATTACTAATAAATTATCTTTGTGTCTTTAATTGGAGGCTACATTGTGTTCTTCCTGAGAAAATCATGTTCCAAAACCCTAGCAAAACCCTCAGTTTAAATTTGAATACTAGTGGAAGATAAATTAGTAGGAACCTTTTAAAACCCACTTTGGACTTAAGCATATATTTCATATCTTAAGATTAGTCAAGTTTGTTAATATGACTAAAAATTAGCTCAAAAATGCCTTGTCCTCTTTATTATATCCCCCCTTTAAGTGCTTTATATTTCTAACTAGGTATAATGTCAATTTTTCAAGGTCCCTTTTAATATTTCTTAGCCTAGTCCCTTCGATTCATAAATTAGCCTAAATTTTTAATCCTAAGGCCCCATCATATTTATTAATATAAATGAGACATTAGCCTTTAAACCTTATCTTAAGATTTTTATATAACCATCAATCCTAACTTAACTTTCATACATCTTGTAGGATATAATGACCCACTCTATATCGTGATATTCGATCCAATAGTGTGAGAAAATCCTGAGCTTAGACTTAAACAACATGCATCTTAGAATATTTAATGATCTATGCTTCATCAAGGGAAAAGGATGCATTGACATGAAGGTCCTCAAAAATCTACACCCTTAACTTTCATCCAATGGTTCTTACTTCATTGTGAGAAATTAATCAAATGGAGTGAGGCATAGTTGAAAGGTCAAAGGATTATGGAAGGCCTACAGGATCAACACACAACATCCTTACATTCAAGGATTAAAAGCAAATAGGTCTTTCTTGATAAAATAACTAATCATGAGCAAGATCCTAGATCATGATCTTATGGCTCTCGCTTACTCGTAGGACCTTGATCCAATGGATCATATTAAGTCCAAGATCTTAGGAAGCCCTATAGAGGTGCCAAGTGGCACGTTCATATTGATTCATATGAAGTTTATGAGCTTAAAATTGGCATTCAAATGATCATAAAATAAAATCCATAAGGACGTATTTGACATCCATGTGACCATCAACTTTAAGCCCATAAAATGAAAAATCTCACTAGCTTAAAATTAACATTCGTGTAGCTATCATTCAATATCTGTAAAGACATATTTCACATCCACAAGGCCATCAAATTTAAGATAATGAATTATTCTACTCAGGATCAAAATACACTCCAAAATGTTGTTAGAAAGCTCATGAATTTCCATGCAGACTAATGGAAGCCCTCAGAAGATGCTTAAGTACTAGAAATCTTCAATCTACAAATATGTAAATGGTATTATGGTCTAAGTATTTATAAAATAAACTTAGTCTAAATCTATACTTTTAGGTACCCATTACATTTTGTTCAAATATCATGAAACTTAAAATATAGACTTATACTAAGTATTATTTTAAAACAGTATTTGTTACATAGAAATTAGACCAAGTGTTTTTGACCAAAAGTTTTAGTGTATTTTTTAATACAATAAAACCCTATTTGACATTAGATCATTATATCTTTTTAACCCATTTGAGCATGTTCTATAGGATTGGCATTAATATTTTATTAGCTCAACATGTATATTGTGTTTATCTAACATAGCGTAAACTTTGACTTGAAATATTTAGCTATGGTATCCTTTGTATAAATCTAGAAAACTTAGGAATAAACACTTTAGCCTAAAGTCTATTTCATGTTTAATAAACACAAAATAAACCTTAGCCTAAGAATTTTAAACCTAAGTCCCACCTAAATAATATGCTAACTTTAATCTCAAACATATTTGTAGATTAATGACTCACGCTTCATCATGAGAGGATGATCTAATGACGTGAAGACCCCATGAAATTTTCAATGGAGTCCTAAGAGCCCATGGGCTTGATACATGGTGAAAGAAAATTTGAGGTAAAACTGATGGATGATATAATGAATCACACTTCATCATTCTCCATGATCCAATGGTGTGAAATCATGAATAACTTTTCAAAGGAACTCGAAAGGCCCATGGAGGTGCCAAGTGGCATAATCACATGGCACTAGAACCAAAGAGCCAATTAAAAGGAAAGAGTTTGGATCATAATTAATAGATCACACCAATCTAAGATTTTAATCAAATGGAGTATATAAAATAGGGAATTTTAAATACCAATAGCTAGTACTCAAAGGCATTTATGAAAAATGTCATGAAAGGTCTAGATCATTGCGACATAAGCACCACATAAGAAGAAACAAACATACAAAAGATATTGTGGGATCAAAAATATGAAAGTATAAATGCAAAAGTCCAAATAAAATCCAAATAATGTATACTCTAGAGTTTAGATATATCTTACCATTAAATATTGAAAACCCTAAACCTTGCATAAAAGTGACCCAATCAAACTCAATTGGTTATAATTTGATGTAAAGAGAGTTTGATTGTGTTTTTGAGCATAAAAGAGATACCACAAAGACCAATTTTCAATCCAAGGTAAATAAATTAGAAATTAGAAGTCATGTCAGCCTATAGATAGTAATTGAGAGAAGAGACAAAGCTTTATCTATCGATAGATAATGAAGTTAGGATCTTCAAAGATACTGAGCTAGATACCGTGGTCCTCAATAATGGTAACAAAAATTGGTCTAAAATTCTATTCACCATGGATGAATTACAACCCATCACCAAGGAGGAATAGAGGATTGTTATTGTCAACTCAAAATACTATGACCCGGTCGCTATTCAGATGGCTAGCCTTCACTCTACCATTACCAAGCCTAAGTTACCTCATTGTATAGATATACTTGCTCCTATCTTTATTGATTATAGGATATATAATTATTGGATCATCATGAAAGGACCTCTAAGAGGGTTTCATACATACCCCCTATGGCATTTTAAGCTTACTAAAAACTTCCCAAGCCCTATGTAGACTTTCACCAAATCAAATAATGGACTAGAAAACATGACTTGGACACCATCATCTGACCATAGTTACTCTAAAGGAACTGTGTGTTTAGGGAACTTAAAGGGAGGATTCTAATTATATAATTTAGAGAGGGAATTAGGGTAATAATGACCATATTAAAATGAGTGTCAAGATCCCCTTCCACCATATATGTAAGCACAATTGGGTTTCATATATATACTTCATGATTGAAGAAAATCTCCGCCCCTATTGGAGAACTAATCAGTATTCACCTAGGGTGCCAATTTACTACCATTAATAATAAAATTGGAAATAAATTTTACATGAAGTCCTATTTACTTGATGCCCTACTTTATTCCATTAACTTCCATAGCATCAAGAACTAGTCTCCATAAGGTCTAACCACCATTTCCCACCATTACTCTAAATTACACATCTTTAAGTATAAAAACCACATGCAATTTATTTGTGACTATGTATACCTAGCCCTGGTAGAGGCTATCATAGGTTTTCCCATGCCTAGATTCCATCTACTAATCAAGAAATATGTAGAGATGATGGGTGACATATGGTTCTATCTAGACTACACAGTTAATAGGATTGAGGGAGTCATATCCTCACCATATATATTGCCTGTGTATGTGTTGAGCAAGCTGTCTGAGCAATAAATTAATTCCCAACTCATAAATGGATTTGATGGAATTTTTAAGGAGAAGAGGAAGGGTCTTATCCAACCCTTCCCTATAATTATTGTAAGGATCATGTTGAAAGATTGGAAACATGTAGGAATCATGTCCAAACATAGAGACTCATTTGGGTTTCAATTTGATGAAATCAAAATGTGGGACCCAAAGAACATAGTAATTGATCATTTAAAGGATAAACAGTTACCCAAACCTATGTATATGCATCAGCTAAGTGTTCATGACACTATTTACATTAAGGCAAACAACTATGAAGTGTTGGCCATTATCAAAGGGCATAACATTAATTTGGAGCCTAGGTTGATGAAAGATGATAATCCAAAAAAAGAGGAGTGGTAGATGAATCATCTCTAGTATCATTTGATGCCTAGACCATCCAGGGCATCCCAAGAATAACCTCAAATGGAACAACCATAATCTTAATGGCAAATTGTAAAAAGGCAGGATGAATAAGGCCATGGTAAGGAGAAACTAGAAGAGAGACATAGAGAGGGACATGCATCCTTAGCCTTGCCAAAAAGGCCACCTTCCCTAGTTTAACATATAGATATGATTACCTTAGAACCAAATGAGACACTTGAGGGTTCCCTCAAGGAGCTTTTAGAGGCATATGGCATATATGAAAAAGGGGAACAGATTGAAGAAACTCAAATCCAAGTAGGGGAGCTTAAAGAAAAGAAAGGAAAAGAGGTTACTCTTGATTTAGTCCCAATGGTTCCTATGGAAAAGAGGAAGGAAAAAATGGCATTGGTCCCTATTATATCTAAAAGACCAAGGATGACTCTCACACATATTACTAGTGAGATCAACTTATTCAATGACAAATTCCCCGTTCATAAACTAATCATCCCTGATTAGTTTATTTATGGGAAAATGTAGAATATACATGTTCTCTCCCACTTATGGGTACTCAAAAATGCTATTAAAATAGACATACATGAATATATCAAGCCATAAATCTAGGATATAATTAAGGAATAAGAATAAATAAGAATTTTGGTCACTCTAGGAGCATCAGGTAACACAGGAGTAGAGGTCCCAGAGCCTCTGAAATTCACAGGGTCATCCACCACCATGCAATTTAGTCTAAAGATAGCCATATTGGAAAGGTTAACCACTAGGTAAGTCATGGTGGGACTTGATAAATTCACCTTCCAAAATGTTGAGCCCTTTATAGGTATAACCCCATTATGAGGGTAATAAATTGGTGATGCTCTTATATATGACGAGGATGTTGAGAGATTTATTAAGGTTCAATCAGCCCAAATGATAACAGAGACTTGGGTGACTTGTTAGATCAAGAATTCTACCTGATGAAGCCAGCTATAGACCTATAGCTCATCAAAGACCAACATCAAAAATCAATGGAGCTTCTATAGAATCAATAAGGGGACCCTTCAATAATGGTCCCACTCAGTAGATAATATTCCTTTTATAAAAAAACATTATAATATTTAGAATAAAAATATTCTTTTGTAAGGTGTATTCTAATCTATTAGCATATTTCCCCTAGTTTAGTCTAGTTGTGAAAGATAAGTGTATTTTAAAACTTTCTAAGGAAGGATATCTATCCTTATATTTTGTATGCTTGTATGTTGTAACTGACTAGTGTACTACCTTATCTTTATATAAAAGGCAATTATCACCATATTGTAAAGAGAGAGAATTCTTCATCAAATTTTGTACACTTAGAGTAATTAATATAATCAAAGAGTTCTGCAAAGATTGTCTATATTTGATATGAAAATTGATAACATAGTTTTTCTCTCAATTTCTAGTTTTATGTCTTAAATTTGAGTAGTTTTTATGAATTCTAGGTTGCATTTTTTAGTCACAGGGTTTCTAATTTTTGCATATGCTAGATTAGTTGAATGACCTTGGATTTACTTCACTTAATTTTGCTATGTATTCAGATGTGCAAATGTTATTTGATTATAGTAGTAAATCTTTAAAAGTAAACCTAGTTCTTACTTATGGTTCTTTACATTATCCTTTGAAGTTTTCCTGATATATAGTGAAATTTGAGCTTAGATTATTTTGAATTATATATTGGTTTGAATTCATACTCAATTGAAATTGATGCTATATCATAATATTTGAGACTAAGATAGGCAATCACTCATTTTATTTTATGCCTTACCCTTCTCTTTTCCCTTTTTTGCTACCAAATCACTTTAGTTTATACTTCATTATAAATATACATATAGATTAATATGTAGCTTAAGTTTGGATCATAATTCACTAAGTTAACATAGATACTCTACAATTCACAAGTAACAAACCATGATGGCTCCCAACCATCACTTATTATAAATTTTATGGAACGCTCATACATATCTCTACTGCTATTTTACCACTGGTGACATCAAGTTACCACAACCTGCTACTCATGCTCTAAATTCTTGAAATTCTAAAATGAGAAGTGTTCTTTGAACATTAAAAAACTCTATGGTGTATTTAGAGACATTAACATGTTATTTCTTAGATATATTTTCTTGTCTATTTTACTAAAGTTAGATTTTTTTTTATTATGTTCTCTTTTACAGTTTAATTTTAACTTAAACTCATTTAGATTTTACATTAATAATTTATAGACATTAATTTTATATTTAGATTGTTTTTAAGTTTAGTATTATTTTAGATCATTTATTAGAATTAGATTTAAATTAGATAGTTTATTAGTTTTATTTTAGACTAGTTCAATTATTTAGTCTTTAGTTTTATTCTTGTTTAGTTCACTTAATAGTTTAGACTTAATTGTTTAGTGGTTTGTTATCTTTTCCTTAACTTAGTTATTTGGTCTTTTTCCTTTTGATAGTTTATTATCTTTCTCTTAGATTACTTATTGTTTTACCTTTGTTTCGTTTTTTCTTTGATTTGTTGTTTAATAGTTGTTATCTTTTGTGTCTTGATGTGTTAAGTTTCATTTCATTACTTTCTTGATTGAAAATATATTTATCTCAAATCTTTTTCACTTTATATTTATAGTTATTATCTTGAGGTTACTTAGAAGATATTATAATAGAAAAACAAGATATTATTTGAGATATATTATTTTACTGAATCATATTTATTTCCTTCCCTAACTCATAGGTCTTCTTTTTTAGATAGGATAGATTACATATTCATATCTAAACTGATTCATTATTTGATAAAGTGGATTTTTGAAATTATAATGGAATATGTTATATTTTATAACCTATTTGTTATTTCCTAGAACATTTAAAAAACCTCTCACTTCTTTTAAATCATAATAGAACCTTTAAAAACCTACTATTAGACTAGTATGATTCCAACTTAACCTTCATGACAGGTGAAAGGGTTGATTACTTGATGGTACATTTTTCATCATCAAAAAAATTGGTGAATCCTTTGTGAAACTTTAGTTTATAAATATTATTTTTTTAGAGTTGTGTTTTCTTCTTGCTCATGGTTCTTGGAGGATAATAGCCTCCTATTATCCAACATAAAATTAATATTAATGATGATTAAGTTGATTTTTTTTTAATATAATTCATTATGCATGGTATAATCATCCTCAAAATCTTTATAAGGTTATGAAATTCATAAATGAAGAATAATTAATAGTATAATTTGAGATAGATTTGTATTCTAATTTTACATGTGAAACTCACAAGACATTTTAAACACAAATAGAAGAATTCAAGAGGATAGAGCTAGAATTTTGGTTGATAATCCTAGTCCTAAAAATTATTTTCTATCTGATTGCTTTCTTTTTGATGATCTGATTCTACCCTTTGAACCTATTAATACAAATCAATAATTAAATCAGTTTAATAAGTTTCAATAAATTAGTCAATCCAAGTAGAGGATATTTTTTAAGCTTCCAATGAGATATCAAGTAAAAGTGAGGGTTGAAGACTTGATTTAAGGATTCTAAGATAATAAATATCATAATGATCTCACTAAAGGTGAAGATGATGTTGAAGTTGAAGAAAAACAATAGATAGTTGTAACACCATTGGATTTCTACAAATCCAATAAATACTGGAAACTACCCTTGTAAGTTACCTTCCCTTAAAGGGTTAAATATACCCAAATGTTTTGGTACCCTTAGAGAATCTTAGGAAGATCATTTAAAATAATTTAGATTAGTTTGTGCTACTCTTGGTATAATAAGTGAAAATATTTGTTTAATAATTTTTGCTCAAACACTTGAATGAAAATCATACCAAGCATTTATTAGTTTACCTACCAAAGTGATCAACACTTGAAAAAATATTAAACAATGGCTATAATTATCCTTTGTGAAAGCTAAAGATGACTTCAACCTAGTCAATGAACTTGTGAATTTTTCTCTTGATCTAGGTGAGACCATTTATCATTTTATTATCAAAGTCACTAAGTTACGTCAAAAGATCTCTCATGATCTTAGAGCTTCTAAAAAGCTATCTAGAATCTATTTTTTTAATTACTTACCCCTAAAATATAAAATGGTCTTAGAGGATAGGGATATTATAGAATATGGTAAAAATTTTACATTTTTTATTGAATATGAAAATAAAATTAAACGTATAAGATTTAAGGATAGATCGTCTATAGGTTTAAATTTATATAATACACAAATTTTAAAAGTTATTTAGGGTCTAATAAATGAGTTGGTCATTGTTAAAAGATCGTTAAATTATAAACCTGCTTCATCTAATCAAAACAATACTAAAAATAAAAAAATTAAACATTGATTATTACTATAATATATGTGAATTGGATTATGATCCATATTCATGTGTTGTTCACAAGTTTAAAAAATTTCTTCAAGGAAAAGATCTTATATCTAAAGATTTAGTAGACAATATTAACATGTGTACTCTTGATTATTCATCAAAAAATGAAAATGCTTATGTTATGAATACTAAAAATAAAGATTATAGTTCTCATAAAAATAATAAATCAACAAATAATAATTCTTCTTCTAATGATAAAGGAAAAATAATTTAGATTAATACAAGTAGTTTAGTTGATAATGCTACTCAAAATATTCCTTTGTCTACTGGTTTTTAATAATAGTCAATATCAATATTTTAAGCCTAAAAATTTTAGACAAATTGATGCTAAAAAATATAATATAATTAATCATTTATCTACAATCAAAGCTGGATTCTCATTATTACAGGTAGCTAGTCTTCCAAAATAGCTTGATAAAATTAATGAGGATGTTAAGAATCCTAAAATTTATGTAGGATTATAATAAGAAGGCTATAATGAACAATTAATTATTTATGCATAAAATTATGATCCTCCTATAGATTGTATACCTCCTTTTTATGTTACAATTAAAATTTATAATAAGGTAATCTATAATTGTATCTTAAATATAGGTGCTTTGAAGAATATAATGCCTAAATTCATTGTAGATCAATTAGACATATCTTATGAAACTGACGATAGGAAATTTATAGTGTTTTATTATAGATAAACTAAAAGTTATGGTAAGTCTCATGACATAGTCATTAAGATTTCTCAAGATGAAATAGTTAGATGCATGGCTAATGTCTAGGTTTTAGACATTCCTAGTAATTACACTATGTTATTAGGAAGAGATTGGTCAAAAGCAACTAGTGATTTTTTTGGAAAAGATATTACATAGATTACCATTAATAATGAAATTGATTTCATAAAAAGAGAAGATTGGTCTATTACACCTATTAATTCATCTAATTCTTCTACCATTTCGTATGTTGAGATAGGAATTAGAACTAATTAATTACTAAATTTAGAAGAACCAGAAAATCAACAAGAAAAATTCTTTGAAAAGAATATTTTATGGCCACTTTATTTTGATGAAGCTTGTTCTCAATAAGATAATGATGCTGTAAATTATCAAATTTATCATATTGTTAATATTTTATTATTATGCTTTTAAATTATCATTTGAAAACATTAATAATTCTACAAAATTTGAAGCTTTATGTTTAGGTTTGGAAAAATCCATAGAAATTAATATTCAATATTTAGAAGTCTTTGGAGATTTTGAATTAGTTGTTAGACAAGTTTGTAAAATTTATAAAAATAATAAAACTCATCTACATCATTATACCTAAAAGGTTTAGTCATTACTTGATCATTTTGAGGCTTTCAACATCACTCATATTCTTAGAGAATACAATATTAGAGCTGATAAACTTCTTGTTTTTGCCTCTAACCCAACTCTAAGTGAGAGTAAACCAACTACAAACTTCTCTGATGATAATTTTTTTTCCCTAAAATTCTTGATTTGAATGATAATTGGCATATTTCTAGTTATGATGAGCATATAGATCATTTTATTAAAGGTAATTGTTTTTACCATGATGATTATATGCTAAATTATGAATATTATTTGTAATTAAATACTAATAAATTGCGTGTTGGTCTAGTAAGTATAGAATCTATATATACACCTAATAATCAGCCCAAAATCTCTAGAATGGAAGAACCTTCTTGGAGAATCATAGGTGAAACCATTCTTATCAACCTAGTTATAAAAGAGGATCCAAAATATGTTTATTTAAGAATCCAAGTTAATACAAGTGAGTAGGTTAAATTCATTAAGTTATTTAAAGAATTCATTGATATGTTTTCCTAGACATATAAAGATCTTGAAGGTTATGATACTAATATTATTAAACATGACATACCTATAAAACCTAGTAACAAATTTTTAAGGCAAAACATATGAAAAATTAGCCCTTTGTTAGAGGACACCATTAACAAAGAGCAAGACAAAATGATTAATGCTGGTGTCATTTTTCTTGTAACATATTTTGATTGGGTAGCTAATTTAGTATTGGTTAGAAATAAAAATGATGACATTAGGTTATGTGTTGATTTTATAGATTTGATTAAAGCTAGTGTTAAACATAATTTTCCTTTACCAAGTATAGATCAAAATTTACAAGTTGTAGGATCAGAAAATGATTTCATTATTAGATAGATTTTATGGTTATAATCAAAAAAATTTAAATCTTGAAGATAGACATAAGTATACTTTTACTACTCATAGATGAACTTTTACATATAACAAAATATCATTTGGATTATTTTATACAAGAGCTACAATTTAAATATATATGCATGTTGATTTTGATGACTTGATTAGCATTGTAATTTATATTTATCTAGATGATCTCACTATTCATTCTAAAAAAATAAAAAATCACTTAAATCATCTTCATGAAGTTTTCACAAGATGTAAAAAGTATGGTATTTCATTTAATCCAAAGAAATCAATTTTTGGTGTCATCACAGGTAAGCTATTAGTACACATTATTTATAAAGAAGGCATATCTATATATCTTGAATATGTTAAAGCTATTAAAGAGCTACTTCTTCCTAAAGATTAATCTAGTTTAAGGTCTTTTTTGGAAAAACAAACTTTGTGGGAAAATTCATATTAAATTTTGATGATATCTCTAATCTTTTGAAATTACTATTTAAAAAATATATATATACTTGGGATGAATGTGTTGATTTAGCATTTAATACTGTTAAATATGCCATTACAAGTGTTATAGTTCTTTTTAAACCTAATTTAAAGAAAACATTCATTCTTTATAATGCTACTAAAAAATCTGTTGGAGCTATAATCACTCAAGAATTTCAAAATAATAAAGAAAATCCAATCAATTATATGAGTCACGTTTTAAAAGATGCTAAAACTATGAAAACCCCTTATCGAGAAATTTGTTTTCTCATTGGTTTCTTCTTTGATCAAATTTCATTATTTATTGATGATAAACAAAAAATTTGTGTGATTTAACATATATGTTTTATCTTATCTTTTAAATCAACCAACCATTCAATGAAGGCTTACTAAATGGATTTTATGCATTTAAGATTTTGATCTCGAATTTAAAACTTATAAAATAATTAAAGGTAATGAATTGATAAAACATTTAGTAGAAAATGATACTTCAGATATTAATGTTTTAGTTTTATCAATTGATGATAATTTAAATGCAAAGCCTCATTTAAAGACCATGAAGATTGCTGATTTTTCTAAAATTTTTATGTTTGATCTGAGATGAATGAATGGGATTGTTTATTGATTGAATATGATTAGTATCATGATTTAGTCTTTTATTTTCAAAATCAAACATGTCCTAATAATTTTAATAAAAATGAAAGATGTTCCTTACATTTAAAATATTTAAATTTTTGTTTGTTATAATTTTTTTTGTTTTATTGAAATAGAGATGGAGTTAATTTTATATATCTTACACATGATCAAACACAAAAAGTTCTTAGATGCTATTATGAAGTAAACTATGGTATAAATTATGCTATAGAAACTAATAATAATGTATTAAGAGTAGATTATTATTAGCATACTCTATTTCAAGATGCTTATAAATTAGTTCCTTCTTGTATGTCATGTCAATTGTTTATGGGTAGAGATAAGTTGTCTACAATACCTTTAAACCTTGTTATTCTTGAAAAAACATTTACAAAATGGGGCATTAATTTTATTTTAGATATACACCTACCTTCATTTGATAGTCATAGATATATATTAGTATCCAAAGATTATTTCACTAAGTGGCTTAAATCCAAAACACTTAAATGTTCTATAATAGGTGAAGTAATCTCATTTTTAGAAAATTAGATTTTTTATAAATTTGAAGTTCCTTATGGAATCATTTCTGATAATGGAGTTTAGTTTGTTTAAAATGAATTTCTCATATTTTTAGGTAAGTATTCAATTATATAGTCATTAAACTAAATATTACCCTCAAATTAATAGTCAATCTGAGTCAATGAATAAAAATCTGATTACAATCATGAAGAAATTAGTTTGTGAAAATAAAAGAAATTGGCATCTTAAATTTTTTGAAGCTTTATGTGCTAATAGAACTATTGTTAAGGTAGCAACTACTTATTCATAATTTATATTAGCATATGGATTTGAATCCACCTTACCAATAGAACTTCATATTTATTCATCTAGAACTTCTTTACAATATGTTACTGAAGATCAAATTTAATTAAACAAATATTACATGATTTAGTAGATCTTAATGAATATAAAGCAACAACATTGCATAAATTAGAAAAAATAAAATAAAATTTTAAAAAAGTTTTTCGATAGTAAAGTTTCTAATAAAAAAAATTAAAGTTATTTTTTTAGTTTTATATTGGGACAAGGTCATGAAGATTTTTGGTAAACATCTAAAATTTGATTCATTATGGCTTGGTCCTTATAGAATTACTACTATAATTTGAAACAATGCTTTTCATTTAAAAGAACTTGAAGGAAATTGGTTACGTTACTCAATTAATAGTCATCATTTAAAATTATTTCATGATTATCTACTTTTAGATTTATTTATTTATTTTGATTTTCTTGTTTTCTTTTTCATTTAAAATAACTTGAAGGAAATTGGTTACATTACTCAATTAATGGTCATCATTTGAAATTATTTCATGATTATCTACTTTCAGATTTGTTTATTTATTCAGATTTTCTTATTTTCTTTTTCATTTTGTGTTTCTTATCTTTACTATTTTTGTTTTCTATTTCTATTTTGGTCCATTGTTTATCTTTTTGTTGTGTCTACTTTTACTTTGAAAAGGATTAATGAGGATTATAAATGGATGAGTTTCATACTATGAAAGAAGAATACAAGGATGCTTCAAAATATGTTGTGTAGAGTAAATTTTTACTCTACATTGCATTCAAATTTTCAATCAAGCACTACAATTTTGGTTCCCATTTACCTTGGTTGTAGCAGCAGAGTTTTGGGGTAGAGCACGGTTTCATTTTTGCCTAAGTGTTGAAGTATAGTAGAGGCCACCAAGTGTCACTTTCTGAGCATGGGTCCTCTTTGCTCCTCTTTTGTTTCTTTCATTTTGTTTTGCCTAAATCTTTGAATTCAAGCAGATGCTACCAAATGTCACTTTCTGAGACATGGAGCCAGCTAGTTGGCATTCCTCGAGCCCTTTTTTTTAACTTTTAGGAAGGCCGTACAATGTGCCACGTATCCAGTAGCAGCTAAGTAGAATACACCATGTGTTGGCATCCGTATCTCATAGAGGCACTTGAATTTCATTCTACTTTTGACAAAGACTTTCAACGGGCTAAAGAGCAGGATGTAGCAGAAGGTGCCAAGTTGCAATCACGGAAGGCCCTAAACTACTTTTCAGAAGAAATCAAAAGTCACCACATGTTGGCATCCAAGAGACTTTGGTTTAATATCAGAAAGGAATCATTTTATTTTGCTTGTGTGCCATAAAATGGTGGATGCTACCAAGTGTCACCCTCTAAGCCCCTTCTTACTCCATTCTTAGAAAAAGTGGAAGATGCCACATACCCCTAGTAGAGGATGCAAAAGATGCCACGTATCTTCCTAGAAGTAGTGGAGGTCACCACGTGTCGACACCTGAGAGATCATATTTGAGTTTCATTGCTGAATAAAGATTATGGTAGGCCTTGGGTGTTACTTCAAAGGTCTGTGGAAGCTGCCAAATGTCACCATCTAAAAGAGTTTGATATGTGTCCTGAATGATACTACAACACAGCCAGAGAGAAGTAGAGAGAGTCACATGTCTTCGATGAATTAGGTGGAAGGTACCAAGTGTCATTTTCCAGTGCCTTCTAAATAACAAGAGAATTTTCAAAAAAATAACTAAGTGTCCTCTCCCACATAACAGAGTATTCCATGTATCTGTTGCCGAAAAGAAAAATGGAGGGAAAATCAGTTGGAGTTAATTCGAGTAGATGGAACAGTTCACCAAGTAGATTTTTGGAGCCCCCCAAAGCATTAAAGTACCATTTATTTTGTCCCCTACGAGTGAAGGATGGAGTCGAATTGCACAGGAAAGAAAGTGATGTAAGGAGACATCTGAAGCTATATAAGAAGAATTGTAAAATCAAAAAGGGGGGGGAGAATTTTATAGTTTTAGACTTTCTATAGTTTTTGACCAGTAATATCATTTGTTCTTGTCTTAGTTTTCTTGAATTGTAAAGTTGATGTAATTGTGCATGTTTCTATGCCTTTTATGTAGCTGAATGAATTAAGAAGATTTGAACTCCATGCCTTGGTTGGTGTTATTTGTGTCATTTGTAAAGTATTCTGTACTATAGATTTTTTGGAGTTGTGATTATGACTGTCATTTGCTTTTGTCTAATTTTCTTGAATCAGAAGGTTTACATAACTGTACATGACTTTTGCACCTCTTATGTGATTGGAAGATTATATTCAGAAGATTGAACACTATGCCTTTGTTGACATTCTCTTTATCTCAGCAAAAGAATCCCTTATTGCAAGCCTTTGTTTATGTTATTTCAATCTTTTACATTGAACATGTACTTGTCTACTCTTGAATGTAATTAAATCCTATAATAGTTTCACTGTGCTCAGGTTAGGATTAGGATTACACTTAGGTGCATCACCATAGTCAGGTTTCAATTCCTACATTTGTGTTTCTATTTAATCTCCTATCCATTTTCCCCAACACCCAATACAAAAGAAGAGACCAACTTCTCTAAAATCTGGAGGTTGTTTCAAGCCACATAGTACCATAGCTTGAAACTTCCCATTGTTGATTGGTTAAGATCAAGTGCAATTTTAAGTCATCAATAATTTTTTGCACACCTGGTGGGACCAGTCTTAAGGTTTCTTTCAAGACCAAATGAACCAAAGCTATGAGGAGTCAAAACTGTGGACCAGTCACTAGATCACAATCTGCTACAAATCCAGGTATTCTTTTTCCACCTCTAGTAATTAGTTCAAGAAGAAGAGCTAACTAGTTTGTACCAGTACCAAACATGGGAGCCCCTGTACCCCCAAGAAATTATGCAAGCTGAAACACTGGTAGCCCCTTGATCCTCACAACACCACTAGTTATTTTGGATCCTATCCCAGTAAATTCTCTACAAGCTCTACCCAAATTTAGTGGGCAAGACTCAAAAACACCCATGGAACATCTTCAAGATGTATTAGATGTCTGTGCCATACATGGTGTCATAGAGCAAAATGTGGCCCTAAGGCTATTAACAGCCTCTTTCAAAGGGAAGGCTTTAGAATGGTATCAGTCTCTGACCCAAAATACCATTTCCACATGGGACCAGCTCAAAGATCAGTTCTTTGAAAGATTTGTAGAGAAAGGTGATAAGTCTTCTTTATTACAGCAGTTGATCACCATTCCAAGGGGACCACAAGAGGACATGACTGACTTCAACACCAAATTCTAGAAGACTTGGGATAGGATCCCTGTTGCAACTAAACCACTACCTAGTATGGCCATAGTATTCTATCTCAAAGCTTTAAATTTAGATATATCTATTATCATTCAGTCACTGGGAGGACACACTTTGCCAGGAGCTTATGACCTTGGGGTCAGAGCTAAAAATTATTTGATCAATGCTGGGAAGTTACCTCCAAGGCCTCCCATGCTTGTGTTCCTAGAAATATCCTTGCCCCTACCTCAAGAGGTTCCTAAAGTTGTAAGCCCACCTGTGTCTATGTATACTTACCCTTCATCATCTGTGAAGCAACTGGTCCCTACTCAATCATCTGAGACGGATGATATCAAGAGTATGCTAAGGACATTCTCTAATGAGCTGATTAATATGAAGAGGTAGCAAAATACTTTTCCTAAGCCCCCTTATCAAGACTATCAAGAAAATAGGTTTTCATCCCAACCAAACCAATATCAAGGCCCCTCGAGATAAACTAACCATCAACCAACAAATCAATTAGTTGCAGTTCCCACACCCTCACAGACCATTCCTCCCAACTCAAATAGGAAGATGGTCCTAGGTCAAAATAATTATGTGGATGATACTAATGCTTGGTGTTTCCCTTGTAATGATGCTCACACACCTAGAGATTGTCCTAGAGGCAATCTACAACAAAGGGTGGCTGAGCAGAGAAGAATGGATGGTCAGTTTGCTAGTACCAGTAGCAATCAAGCCTACCAGTCTCTCGACATGTAAAATTCAGTTCTAGTAGTGCAAATGAAAGGAATGTATTTGAAAAAAGAGGAATAAATAGCCCCTAAACATGCTTTGTTCTCATGGTTTGAAGATGAAGAGGTAGTTTTCTTCAATAAAGCATCTACCTCCCAGAGGCTAGTAATACAATCTAATTACTATACTAGATAAAAGAGGAGAATGGTGGAGCAGCCTGAGATTGTAAGTGGTCATGTCAAGAATAATCCTCCATCTCAGGGGAAAAGTAATGCTACTATTAGATAAGAAGTGCCTCAATTAGTACACGATCAAGGGATTCCTACCCAGATTTAGAAAAAAACAAGGTATCCTTATTACCAAAAAAATTAGTTTTTGGGACCAATCAATATAGTGGACCAATTAAAGAAGACTCTAGTGCAAGTATCTATATGGGGCATCTTGGCTATTCCTGAACAAAAGACACTACTGTAAGAAGCTCTACAAGGGCAAGTAGTGCCTGAAGGTGCTGTTACCAAGAAAGGACCTTCTGGAAAGGAAAAACTCAAAGATACAGTTCCTCCAATGACAACAGCCTTCGTGAATGATGTAGCAAAAGTAAGTAAATCCAAGCCAGAGCCTTTCTATTTGACTCTGATAGTTGGAAATAAACTCCTGCATAATGCATTGATAGTTTTAGGAGCTAGTACAACTATGATGCCCAAGCAAATAGCTGATGCTTTAAAATAAATTATGAACCCCTTGCAAAAGGAGTTATGTAGCTAGATGGCAAAATAGTGCAAACCATAGGGAGAATTAAACAACTCCCATTGCAGTTATACACATGTCCCAACATAATTGTCAACCAAGATATAGTTGTCATATATATACCTCCAATCTTTGGTCTATGTTTATCTAGAGACTTTATAGCAAAAATAGGAGGATATATGTCTCTTGACTAGTCTCACCTCATCCTGAGAACCAGATACGGTTCAAAAATGAAAATTCTATCTGAACCACTATCCAAAGACCATATCACCAATGAGCCAACAACAAGATTAGAAGCAGATCATGCCATGATGAATAAAGAAGAATGAAATTTTGTTGAAGAAATAGGTGACTAGACTGAGCATGATTGAGAAGAAGAAAATAGCCAGTTGTTGGCTATGATGCATAGTGACCCATATGGAAACTACGACTCTACTAGTTTGGTCACGTATGTCATTTTTGATGAGGACTAGGTAATCCCAAATGTTATTAGGGAAGAGGTACCTACTACTCAAGATTCAAAGCTCTGGACTTTGAATTTTGATGGGGATATAAATAAACATGGTGCTTGAGCAGGAATTTGTCTTACTACTCCAAATGGTGATAAGATTTTAAGGGCTATCTGATTCCAATTTGCTTGCACTAATAATGATGTAAAGTATGAATCTTTAGTACATGTTCTCCTATTAGCCAAGAAAAAGGGGATAAAGAACTTAAAAGTAAAAGGAGATTTAGAATTAGTAGTAAAGCAAATTTGGGAAAAGGCAGTAGCCAAGAATGTGAGAATGAGATCCTACAGGCATATGATTTGAGATTTGATAGAAGATTTTGAAGGTTTTAATATTGAGATAATCCCTAGAAGTCAAAACTCTGAGGCTAACAAGATGGCCCAGATTGGCTCACAGTTTAACCTAGCAAGTGGCCTATTGGTTAACAATGAGTTAGTAAAAGTTATGGTGAGACTGACCATACCAGATAATGATGAAAATTGGCAAGTGTTTGAAAATGATGCCTAGGTAGTCTCTTTCTTACAAAAATTAGATGAGTTTGTTGATCAGTTGCAAAATAAAATTGAAGAGGCATATGGTGATTAGATTATACAATTAAGGACTAATATGCTCCCTAAGGGATTGATCACCTTAGAAAATTTGTTTGACCTAGAGGATGTGATTCTGGAAAAGAGAAGGTTCGAGGTTGATAAAGTAGACTATTCAGAGGTAGAGGTGAGTGACGGAAAAAAGTTAGAAGTTGGAAATTCTACAACTCAATAAGAGAAAGAAAGACTAATCAAATTGTGCCAGAGATATGACAGAGTCATAACTTGGAGCTATGAAGACCTTCATGGATACAATAGGGACATTATTTAGCACATGATAGAATTGACTAAAAGGTCCAAACCCATTAGATAGAAATAGAGGCCAGTAAATCCAAGGATTGAGCCTCTAATGGTAGATGAGTTGGAAAAACTTTTAGACTCCAAAATAATATTTCTAATCAAGCACTCGACCTGGGTATCAAATCTAATCCCCATTAGGAAAAAGAACGGAGATGTAAGCCTATGTGTAGATTTTAGAGATCTAAATAGAGCATCTCTAAAAGACCACTATCCCTTGCCCTCCATGGAGCAAATTCTAAAAACTGTGGCTAGATCAAAGAGGTTTTCTTTAATTGATGGTTTCTCTAGGTATAATCAGATTTGGCTAGCTAAGGAAGACCAGTACAAAACTGCTTTCACTACCAAATGGGGGGCATTTGCCAACAAAAAGATGCCATTCAGATTATGAAATGTAGGAGCCACCTTTCAATGAGCTATAGATATAGCCTTTGGTGAGCTAATAAATAAGGTCATCCTGGTGTATTTGGATGACCTCACTATTTTCTCCAAAAATGCTGATGATCATTTTGATCATTTGGAATCTGTCTTCAAGAAATGTCAAGATTTTGAAATATCATTAAATCCCAAGACATGTATTTTTGTTGTACCTCAGGGTAAATTTTTGGGGCACATAGTATCTAAAGAATGGTTTTCTATAGATCCTAAGAGAATCGCAGCTATAATGGACCTACCTCTTCCAGCAAATAAAAAGGTAGTCCAGTCCTTTTTAGGGAAGATCAATTTTGTCAGTAAATTCATATCTGATTTTGCAGGCTTGGTTAGACCAATGACACTCTTGCTAAAAAAGGACCTGGTCTTCAACTAGACT
Source organism: Torreya grandis (assembly GCA_037957365.1). Lineage (NCBI taxonomy): Eukaryota > Viridiplantae > Streptophyta > Pinopsida > Cupressales > Taxaceae > Torreya > Torreya grandis. The sequence goes on along the minus strand of JARHVA010000724.1, from coordinate 3,563,501 downwards.
ACAGAAGGAAGGCAAGATTTTGAGGGGGTCAAGAAGGCTATCTCAGTAGCCCCAGTACTCAAGAACCCAAATTTTTTAATGCCCTTTGTAATGTATGTCTATAAAGGAGAGTTAAGTATTGTTGTTGTCCTGACTCAAAAGAATGACAGGCTAGAGGGGGAGCACCCAATAGCCTTTTTCTCAAGAACTCCTAGAGATTATGAGACTAGGTAAAATTTTGTGGAAAGACAAGCCTATGCCATGGTAAAAGCCCTCAAGAAATTTAGGCATCTAATATCAGGGAATAAGATTTTAATACTTGTAGCTCACCTAAGTGTTAAGGAATACATCATGGAGTGTGAGATTACTGAGAAAAGAGCCAATTGGATCACTAAGATCCTAGAATATGATATAGAAGTCAGACCCACCAAGCTGTTTAGAGGCAGAGGGTTGTGCCAATATATAACCCAAGAGCTTGAAAAGATGTTACGTGAGGAAGCAGATCTAGAAGGAGAGACAGAGACCATGCTAAAATTATAAGAGCTTGATCAGTAATCTTAGGTCACAAGTAGGATTCAATTTATGAAAAATGGGGTTTACTCCAGAGAACTCCCTCAAAACAAGAGGAGATATTATAGGATACAGGGAGTTCATTTTGTTTTAATTAAACAAGTCCTTTTCAGAAGAAATTTTGATGGAAAATTGTCAAGATGTGTAGAACAGGCTGAAGCTCAAAGAATACTACATGAAATGCATCATGGAATATCAGGGGGGCATTTTTATACAAAGACCATAACCATAAAGATAAGTGAGGCAGGATATTTTTGGCCTACTTTAGCTGTAGATTTTTATCAGCTAGTTAGAAAATGTCAATTCTACCAGTATTATATGGGGATGATGAGGAATGTAGCCATGCCACTTAGTCCTATAGTTGTGGATGAACCTTTTTCTCAATGGGGTCTTGACTTCATTGGAATGATAAATCTAGTGTCTAGCATGGGTCACAAATGGATATTAACTACCACAGACTATTTCACCAGATGGACCGAGGCAGTCCTGCTTAAGGAAGCAACAGAGAATGTGATCCTAGATTTTCTAGGGGGTATCACTACTCACTTTGGGGCTCCTTGCACCATCATTTCATAAAATGCTAAAGCATTCTTAGGGTCTAAGGTATCCAAATTTTCCTTGAGACATGGAATATATCTGAAAACTTCATTTAACTATTACCCTCAAGGTAATGGTCTGGCAGAATCAACCAATAAGAATTTGATAAGACTCATCAAAAGAATAGGGGTTGATCATCACAAAGAGTGGCATAAAGTGCTTAATCTAGCACTATGGACTGATAGAATCATGCCCAAGCAGGTGATCAAAATGTCTCCATATGAATTGGTATATGGAAAGTCTATCATGATTCCCCTAAGTTTGGAAATCCCTACTCTTTAGTTGATCAAACAAATTGAGATTGAAGAAAATGGCCCCATGCAGGTCAGACTTGTAGAGCTTCTGGAAGTTCAAGAAAAGAGGAATATAGCCCATGATTCATTGATCAAGCATCAGGGAATGGTTAAGACCTATTTTGATAAAAGGACTTTGAATCTTAATTTTGAGGTGGGCTCAATCATTTTAAAATGGGATGCACGGGATGCCAAGCTGGGTCAGCATACCAAATTTAAAGTACTATGGACTAGCCCGATAAAATCTGCATGTGAAAGTAGAAGAATTCTTTTGAGCTAGAATCGATGGAAAGAGAACCTAAAGAGATTCTTGTAAACAAAATCTATTTGAAACATTTTAATTGACTTGGGTCTCTCATGTATTATAGCTAAATAGTTTCCCTTTCTCCTATTGCTTTTCCATTGTTTTCTTGCTTTGCTTTTAAATAAGTGTTTTAAACACATGTCAATGTCACTTTTGAAGCTGTAATTTTCATAATTTTGATCTAATGGGAGGTGGAGTTTTATTTTTGAGTAGGTTCAAAAGTCTTGAGGGTTACTAGTAACTATAGAGTAAATTTTTACTCTACGTTGCATTCAAATTTTTAGTCGAGCATTGTAGTTTTGGTTCCCATTTACCTTAGTCATAGTAGCAGAGTTTTGGGGCAGAGTGCAATTTCATTTTTGCCTAAGTGTTGAAGTACAATGGAAGCCACCAAGTGTCACTTTTCAAGCATGGGTCTTCTTTACTCCTCTTTTGTTTCTTTTGTTTCATTTTGCCTAAATCTTTGAATTCAAGTAGATGCTACCAAATGTCACTTTTTGAGACATGGAGCCAGCCAACTGGCATTCCCTGAGCCCTTTTTTTAAAATTTTAGGAAGGCCACATAATGTGCCACGTATCTAGTAGCAGCTAAGTGGAATGCACCATGTGTTGGCATCCACATCTCATAGAGGCACCCACATTTCATTCTACTTTTGACAAAGACTTTCAATGGGCTAAGGAGCAGGATGTAGTGGAAGGCACCAAGTGGTAGTCATGGAAGGCCCTAAACTACTTTTTAGAAGAAAATAGAAGTCACCATGTGTTGGCATCCGAGAGACTTTGGTTCAATATCAGAAAGGCATCATTTTATGTTGCCTGCATGCCATAAAATAGTGGATGCTACCAAGTGTCACCCTCTGAGCCCCTTCTTACTTCATTCCTATAAAAATTAGAAGATGCCACATACCCCTAGTAGAGGAGGCAGAAGATGCCACGTATCTTCCCAGAAGCAGTGGAGGTCACCACATGTCAATGCCTGAGAGATCATCTTCAAGTTTCATTATTGAATAAAGATTATGGTAGGCCCCAAGTGTTACTTCAAAGGTCTACAGAAGCTGCCAAGTGTCACCATCTAAAAAAGTCTAATATGTGTCCTGAATGATACTACAGCATAGCCAGAGAGAAGCGGAGAGAGCCACGTGTCTTCGATGAATCAGGTGGAAGGTGCCAAGTTTCATTTTTTGGTGATTTCTAAATAACAAGAGAATTTTCAAAAAAATGACTAAGTGTCCTCTCCCACATAACAGAGTGTTCTATGTATCTGTTGCCAAAAAACAAAATGGAGGGAAAATCAACTGGAGTTAATTTGAGTAGATGGAATAGTTCACTGGGTAGATTTTTGGAGCCCTCAAAAGCATTAAGGCACCATCTATTTTGTCCCTTGTGAGTGAAGGATGGAGTGGAATTGCATGGAAAAGAAAGTGATGCAAGGAGACATCTGAAGCTATATAAGAAGAATAGTAAAATCAAAAAAAGGGGGGAAGAATTCTATAGTTTTAGACTTTCTATAGTTTTTGACTAGTAATATCATTTGCTCTTGTCTCAATTTTCTTGAATTGTAAAAGTTGATGTAACTATGCATGTTTTTGTGCCTTTTATGTAGCTAAATGAATTAAGAAGATTTGAAATCCATGCCTTGGTTGGTGTTATCTGTGTCATTTGTAAAGTAGTTTGTACTGTAGATTTTTTGAAGTTGTGATTAGGACTATCATTTGCTTTTGTCTAATTTTCTTGAATCAGAAGGTTTACATAACTGTACGTGACTTCTATACCTCTTATGTGACTAGAAGATTCTATCCAGAATATTGAACACTATGCCTTTGTTGACACTCTCTGTATCTCAGCAAAAGAATCCCCTTTTATGAGCCTCTATTTCTATTATTTCAATCTTTTACATTGATCATGCACTTATCTTCTCTTAAATGTAATTGAATCCTATAATAGTTTCACTGTGCTCAGGTTAGGATTAGGATTACACTTAGGCGCATCGCCATAGTCAGGTTTTAATTCCTGCATTTGCATTTCTATTTAATCTCCTATCCCTTTTCCCCAACACCCAATACAAAAGAAGAGACCAGTTTCTCTGAAATATGGAGGTTGTTTCAAGCCGCATAGTCCCATAGCTTGAAACTTCCCATTGTTGATTGGTTAAGATCAAGTGCAATTTTAAGTCATCAACATGTTGTAAGTATAAATTATTTTTAGATATTACTCTTCATGAATTCAAATTTATTTATACATGAATAATATATGTTAAGTTATATCTAGTTGTTGAAATATTACTTAATTTTTAATTTTTTACTTAAAGCATTTGTATGAGATTATGCATCTATCTTAAATTTTCTTGTTATATCATTCCCTTTCTTTGTGCCGTGCTAACCAAAGAATTCATCCTTTGTTGAAATTCATTATTAAAGAGGTTCATACATAGCTACTTGAGAAATGAATTACCTAGATCACACTCTCAATATTATGTTTTTATTAATAGTCAATTTGTTGGCTACTTAATTTTATTATATAAAAATGACTAGAAAGGTCACTAGTGTTATGCCTATTTTTCACACCACCTCAATTTTTCTAAAACTAATACTTTTTTGCCATAGAGATAACTCAGTCATAAAGTTTAAAACTATGTGAAGGACCTGATCAACTAGTAATATATTTGGATACATATTTTCAATTATGAATTGATGATGATTGGTTGATGAATTCATGTTTATATTTTAAGTGGGTTCAAAAATAATCATAGATGAATGAATAAAATATGTATATATATTTATCACTAAGAATTTTTTTTATTAGTAGTTTTGTTTCTCAATTAGATATTTAGATTATGATGTACCATTTTTAGTTTTAAATAGGATCACATTGTGCAGTTTCAAAATTGGAAGCATATATATTTGCTATGATATTTTCAGATATCTATTTTGATCTTAATAAATGTTGATTATCATAACAATTTCTAGATTATATTTTTAGTTTTGATAACTCGATTAATCTATGGTGACTAGTTTGGTATACACTGGAAATGTGATATTTGGTTTGAGTTAGATCATAATGGTATATAAATTGATTATGATGATTGATCTCTCAGTTTATTTTTTGAATTACAAAGATACATATGGATAAATCATAATTTTACAATTTAAAAAAACACTATATTTTATGGTGAAATACATCATTTCATTTGAGTTTTTTTTGTGAACTTTATCTTTAAAAATTACGAGTTCTTAGTTTGATAAATAGACCTCAATGAGGTAGAATTTAGTCATAATATAATGAACATTTTTAATATATTGGTATGATCTGGATTGATTTGAGATTTTGGTAAATTGTTTCCTTAAGATATAAAGGATCCTAAAGACCTAAATGATTAATCCTAAGTTCTTATTTGACTATGGTGCTTAAGTCAAATATTTTCTAGCCTAATTTCTAAAAAGTGATATGAATTTATGTGTTCAAAGGTTCTTAGCCTAGAATCATTTATACTAATGTTTTGAGATGATGTTAATAAGTTTACCAGTCATGATGACTTTGAATGTTTTAAACCTAAGTCTACATCTCAAGTAATGGGATTTCAAGGGAATAAAATTTTGTTTGGAAGGTTAAATGGATTAACCTAAGTCTATAGTTTTGAAGGGCATAAGGTTTTGTATTTCAAAGTAAATTTGGTTTATGCTTCAAGACTTTTAAATGGTGAGTTGGTGAATGTCATGGAGTTAGTATTCAACATGGCACCAATCATAAATGTAATTTAATAAAATGCATATGTGAGGATATTTTGAGATCATGATAATATCTTTGGTAGTTTAATATTTAATGCAAGGTGTACATGCCTTGAATGGTGGGTATTATTAAAGAGTATAGTAAGCAATTTAGTGACTGCTAAGTTTGATTATTTTGCTAACTTAGTTGTCAGAATTATTAAGTGCATCCTTGATCGGATGAAGATAATATAAATTAGACACATGAGCAAGGTGGTTATGGTGGGGAAATTTCATTAAAAATAGTTTTCTTTTTCATTATTTTGGCCATTCTTGAAGATTTCTCATGGAAAGGAAACTCTACAAGTTTGGATTTTGAGTTACAGATAAGGATTTCAAGTGGAAAAATTACAAGGGAGAATATCCATGTATGCCATAAATAAATTAAATAAGATTTATAAATTATTCAGTTGATATTTTGAATGATTTTTTAGTTGCATAGAAAATAAGTAAACTCTGGTCTGCATCGAATAATTTTTGTTTGATATGTATGCACATGATTTTTTTTGAAATTAATTAAACTCATAGTTAAATGGTTGAAAATAGCATTTATTGCATGGATGATGGTAATAAATGGATTATTTTGATATTTTCTTGATAGATAATGAAATAAATATATATGAGTTTATCTATTTAGTTTAAACATGGTTCTTTGGAAAATATTGAAACCTTTTGGACATGTAATTGATTGGGTTTTTGTTAGTGGCATATCTAGTAATATATTAAATAGTGTTGTTTGGGAATATTTATAGTTAAAAAGGTTTCATTGGGATTTTAGGTTTTGTAAAATAAACTAAGTTTGCATATTTCATGGATATTTGAAAGATTTCAAAAAGGAAAATGGTTTTGGTCTGCATGTTGGTAAATTTTGATGAAGTTACTGGTTAAGTCTTTATATGTTGGTTTTAGAAAGAGAGAGTTTATAGTTTCTATTTTCTTCAATGAATATTTTTATTTGAATAGTTTTGGTAAAAAATAATAATTTGGCAGCTGAAGCCTTTTGAAAACATTGAGATTTTTTGAGCATTCATATTGGTCTAGTTTTTTTGAATATATATTCATTGATATACTCAATTTTCTATTTCACACACACACACACACACACACACACACACACACACAGATATATATATATATATATATATATATATATATATATATATATATATATATATATATATATATATATATATATATATATATATATATATATATATATATATATATATATATATATATATATATATATATATGGCTTCTAAAGGTTCATCTACATATCATGATTATTTTAAAGGGTATAAATAAATATATGGTTTGTCACAAGTTTTTGATAAGAGATTGGTTTGAGCATGTGAATATAGTTTTCAGTTGTGACTTTCTATAGTATCACATGCTCATGGTTTTTGAAGAGTATATTTGCATGGAAAGTTATGAAGATATATTGGGCTAGTATTTGAAAATAATGATTTTTTTTGGGATTTACACCATAGTTTTGAGTTTCAAGTGATTAGAGTTTTATGAAAATGAACTCTATTTTTATCTTAAAAGTCAAAGTTACATGCATATATAGATTTGATAGAAGTGTTACATAAGTTTAGTTACATAAATATCTTATGTTTGATCATGATATAAATCTTATAGAAATCATAGTGTTTTTCTTGGTCTATCCTAGAAAACTTGTTTGGTAACAAAGTTTTTGATGTCTTGGTCTCTATTTTGATTAAGAAGTGATTAATGATATTAAGGTTGGCCATGATATAGAGAAGTTATTATTGAAATTATTTCAAACATATAAATGCAGCTATACTTTGATATATTGAGACTATAATTTTCATATATTAGTTTCAATTTTAAATCTTTGTTTTGAAGGATAAGTTTATTTTGGAGATATAATAAGCTAAATTCTGAATATAATGAGATTGTTGCTAGATTTACATCTCAATCTTGAAGTTCTTGGGTTTTATTTAAAGTTAGATATTGAAATAATTGTACTTTAAAAAGTTGTAATAGGTGAAAGAATTATGTTGTGTTGAAGTTCTCTTTGTTTAAAAGTTCTTGTAAAAATCATACATAATATATATAGATGAGATAATTCTTAGGTAATAAAAGTGACATAAATTTGAATATAATGTATATGTGGAAAATATATTTGGTTTTTGAGAAGATTCTTTTCATGAATAAGTTTGAGAAATCTAGCTTCCAATTTTGAAATTGGCTCAGTTTATATTAAATGGTTTTCATACAATGAGAATAAGAAATTAGGGAGTTATGTGATAATATTTTAAAAATAAAATTTGTGATATTACAATTTTATTTTGGGTTTTTAGTTGGTTTTAAGAGATTCTGATGAATTCAAATCAATTACATTAGAAATAGTTTAGTTTGTTTAAGTAATTTGACAATATAGAGTTCATTTATTGATTTAAATATTAAGTTTAGTTTCATTTTGAATATGTACATATTGATTTTTAGATTTTATTTAAGATGTCTGGATAGAATCAACCCAGATCAAATAGGAGTAATGATGACATACGTTAGGGTCAAATTTATGATAATCAACAAAAACTAAATAGAATTTTTCCAAGGGGTGGTTTTAGGGCTAGGATATTTGGCCCTAGATTTCATAGAGGTGTTAGGATGTTTATCCATTTTGAAGTAAAAAAATCCTAAGTTTTGGAATGTTCTAAACAATATGCCTTTCAACACTATAAAAAAAGGGGTAAGAAGGGATTTTATGGACATATAGTTGGTGCTAAAACTCCTCACAGTAGTTCTTCTGCCTATTTTCAAAGTAATCCACATCATTTTCTAATCCATTCACACACTCTTGGAAGATCTTAACTAGTTAGTGAAGCTCAACTTGTTAATGAAGCCATTCAGTTTGATGTTGAATTTGCCTATGCTAATAAATTTGTTAACCTCACCCTACCTTAAATTTATAATGAGTCTTCATATTCTCAAAAGGATCCTACTTTGGGATGTATGAAATTAAGTTTTGTAAATCCTATTTCAATTAGTATAAAATATGTGATTAAAATTCATCCAAACACATTAGATAAGTAGTTATATAGTTAGAATGATATAAATACTCTAATTGAGGTCAGAGTTTTCAAATAGATTAAGATGGAGGTGGATGATCCTATAACTAATTATATAATAAACAAAGTTCACCTTCTAGTAATTGAAATAGAGTATAATGAATGTGTCAATGAGAAGGGGAAGCTTGTGATTGAGGTGATTTCAAATTATGATGATTAATGGATGTTAGTAGGTGAACTTCTATTTTTAGTTAAACTTTAGATTAGTAGAATTCTATACTTTTAGACTTGATAAACTTTGACTTTCAATTTTTATATTTTAATACTAATATCTTGAAGAGTATATAAAAATTTAGATTTCTAATGTGTGTGTGTGTGTGTGTGTGTGTGTGTGTGTGTGTGTGTGTGTGTGTGTGTGTGTGTGTGCGTGTGCATGTGCGTGTGCGTGTGCGTGTGCGTGTGCGTGTGCGTGTGCGTGTGCGTGTGCGTGTGCGTGTGCATGTGTGTGTGTGTGTGTGTGCGTGCACGCGCGCGCTTATGTTAATTTTAGAATATGCATTATGGTTGATATAGATAGGAATTTCATAAATTTTGATTTATCTTATTTTATTAATATATACTATTCTATGTTATTATTAGTTGATAGGGGTCCCCACCCATTAGATTGTACCATGTCTATATTAAAAAACATGATATATTAAGTCTTTTTAAGTCTTAATGAAACCTAACCTTAACTAATAACTGTTTATAATTAATTAACTTTTAAATTTAATTAGTTATGTTAAACTGATAACTAAGGTTAGTTTTAACTTCTTTCAAACCTAATTTGAAGCATAAATGGAGATCAAGAATAAATTTGAAAAAGAGGAACAACACAAGTATTGAAGACTTGTACATTTGTGAATTCAATCATTCATCTCTCTTTTTTATGTAACTTCTTTGAGATATCATGGCTTTTACAGATAGACTCAATGGTACTTTCTCTAATGGTTGAGTAATTACTTAGGTAGTGCAAGTATATCCAATTTTTATATTATCATTTATAAAATATTATCTAAAGTTTGTCAAGTTTAACATTGTTTGATGATTACTATACATATTCCTATGTGAAAAATACATGTATTCAACCTAAATAATGATGAAAAGTTCATTATTTACAAAATTTCATTGATCTATTTTTATTGTAAAAGTTGTCTCTCAAATATTTGTAAATACATATGTTGGTTTCTCAAATAAAATCTATCTTTTCTGCAAAGAGGACACTCTCTTTTAAGACTTGTAGATTTTATTGTACTTTTTATTGACATTAATTTTAATATAGTTTATTTATTTAGTTAATCATCTTACCTTTCTATTTCTTTAGTTTCATATCTTTATCTTTTTGTTTCTTTTAGTTTACTCTATATTTATATTTTAGGTTATTTCTTAGATAGATTTTATTATCTATTTTCTTAAATTTAGATTATTTTTCTTTGATTAATTTCTCTTTTATAGTTTAATTTTAACTTAAACTCATTTATATTTTATATTAATAATTTATAGACATTTATTTTAGATTTAGATTTTTTGTAAGTTTAGTATTAGTTTAGATCATTTATTGGACTTAGTTATATTTAAATTAGATAGTTTATTAGGTTTATTTTAGACTAGTTTAATTATTTAGTATTTATTTTTATTCTTATTTAGTTTACTTAATAGTTTGGACTTAATTGTTTAGTCATTTGTTCTCTTTTCCTTAACTTAGTTGTTTCACCTTTTTCCTTTTGATAGTTTGTTAGCTTTCTCTTAGATTAGTTATTGTTTTACATTTGTTTCTTTTTTATTTGGTTTGCTATTTGATATTTGTTGTCTTTTGTGTCTTTATGTGTTAAGTTTTATTTCATTACTTTCTTTATTGAAAATATTTTTATCTCAAATATGTTTTACTTTATATTTCTAGTTATTGTATTGAGGTTACTTGGAGAATATTATAATAGAAAAACAAGATATTATTTGAGATATATTAATTTAATAAATTAGATTTATTTCCTTTAAGATATTTCATTATTCATAGATATTCTTTTTTAAATAGGATAGATTACATGTTCATATCTAAACTGATTTATTATTCAATAAAGTGGATTTTTGAAATTATAATGGAATATGTTATATTTTATAACTTATTTTTTATTTCATAGAACATTTAAAATATCAATCACATATTTAAGATCATAATAGAACCTTTAAAACCCTAATATTATATGGGTATGATTATAACTTAACCTTTGTGATAGGTGAAAGGGTTGATTAGTTGATGGTATATATTCCATCATCAACAGCTCTCTTTTTTCATATCAATAAGGTTTAAAAAATACCCTATTTTTCATAATGGGTATCAAATGTGCATGATAACCTCAATTAAAATAGTTATAATATCATTTATGATTCCTTATTCACCCTCTTAGCATCCCTCTATGCCAAGAAACATCCTCTTTTGTTGACTAAATAGGCCTAATAGGAAACTAGGCCTAGTCACTCAGTATCATTCACTTGGTTGGCCATGAGACTTACATAGAACCTATATAATGGGTTAGTGAGCATGATATGGGACCAAAAATGTGTTTCATACCATGAATTGTGCCTTTCATGTAGTATACACTTGTAATTCTTGCTCATCTAGGTGACTAGGTCATCCTTCACTAAAACCTCTTGACTGTCCCTCTAAACTGTCTCTATAGTCTATTCCTATCAAATTTATTACATAAAAAAATTATTATATCTTATGGATTGATAAGGTAATAAACATTTCACATCACCCTCCCAAATTATCTCCAATTTTTCATCCAGCACTGTACCCTGAAAACACCATGAAAACTTACAAAAATAGGGTGCATACTATATTTGTACATTTGTCCCTACAAAATAATGGCATGAATAGGACCTTATAAGACTTTAAAATGTGTTTTAGGTGTTTTTAAAGCTAAAACAACGAGTTTATATGTATTTTCCTCAAGGTTTCCTCCATTGGGTTCCTACGAAGGTTTAGCAAGGGTTCTAAGTAGTTAACATTATTAGGGATTATTCATAGAAGATAGATCCCTAACCCTTCAACTAACACCAAAAAAATTGAGTAGGAGGATCTTAATAATCACTCAAATAATAATTTATACCCATGAAACTAATCTAAATTTTTTTGAGCATAGAACTATACTCTCTTAAGCTCCTACTTAGTGCAAAATAATGTTTCTGAGGTGGTTGGGCTCTTATTGATGATTTATAGAGTTGGAGCATTTTATAACGGAATGAATTATAGTATTTTGAATTAGAAAAACCTTTCCAACTTATAAAAAATTATTGGTATCCCATTCAATTGATTCTCAAAGTTATGAGTACTAAACTAAGGCCCCTCAAAGTCCTCCCAATGCATAAAAATGTTTTAGACTACCCTTCCTCTTTAAAGATTATTCATAGAAAGTATGGACCTAATAAAAAAATAAATTCCATAGGTTAGAGGTAAAATACCTTTTAAATCTCCTAAAATATCCATTATTCACCATACACAACTTCCATGGAGGTTTAAGCTTTCTAAGGCTACCTATTAGGCACATAGGATTGTGTGTGAGATCAAGAAAGAGGGTTTTTTGGATCAAAACCTTTAAAAATATATTTCATGGTTATAAAACACTATATTTAGGTTTTAATTATTATATAAAATGGTACTAAATGATCCAAATGGCTATTAACATTTCAAAAGGTTTGTCTACCTGATTCTCCAAATTAGGATTTTATAGGTCGTTAGGTCAGTTTTGCACTAATGGCCTTGTTTGGAGTTTGTTTCCAATTTATTAAGGATTAAATTATTATGGAAACTTATGAAATGAATCCTCATTATTTTTATACTTATTTAAAACCAATTTTTAATTCAATATGGAATATTTCCTTCACACTTATACCAATAGACTTGAAACTCTCTACTAGGCCTATGAATACACAGTATAAGTTCCTTGAGTAGAAAACCTCAAAATGCATAAAATTGATTTATATTTTTGTACAAGTAATTAGACCCTTATATCATGTTACAAAAGGTTTCTCACTTTTAAAAAATTCAAACCTACTTAAATATACATATTTACCTCACCTTGCTCAAATAAGCCTATTTTTTTTTTTTTTAGGTTTAACATTTGTTAGTTCATGATAAATGAGTGTCTTATTGACCATTAACATACCTGAGAAGGCAAGAAACATTTAAAATCACCCTTAAATTTTTTTATAAAGTTATTTTTGTATTTTACCTCTTCATTCCATATAAAAATCATCTCATTTACTTGAAGATGAAGACCTACAAGTATGTAGACCTATAGGTTTATATTCTCATTGTTTCAAGCCCTTCCTAATGCATGCCTTGACCATCCTGGAAATAAAACATATTTTCACCAAATCATAAAAACATTCATGTATTTTTTATCCTCATCTTCTCTAACAATTCAAGTTATATCAAATCTTCATCCATAGGCCTACTTGGAACTTATACCCTTTAGATTGGCTTTAGTCTCCTTGGTGAAACTTTGTGAAGGCTTTATCAACATTTAGAGTGTGTTTTATATGTACCTCCATATCTTACAACCTTAGATATCCTAAAAAACTTTATCATATCTAGAATAATCCTATAGGTACTCAATTAGTTGTATGCCTTTCTAGGACATGAGGATGATCTATTATTATGAGGGAATGAAACACATGAGATTCACTCATAGGTTATGATTACCATATGAAGACCTCTATATGATACAATCTATCTTCATGATAATTTATAACTATCACTATTATAAACACATTTATTCACCATTACAATGAATTTCACTCCATGTGTGGCAACAATAGTTAGGTTTGGGACTTGAAGGAGGTTGGGTAATCACTTGGTAGATAACCATTAACTTGAGGAAGATTGGATTAGTTTTAGGGAACCACCATCACAACATGAAACTATGATTCATCCATTTCATGTATTGAAGACCCTAAAATATCAATAAAGCAATTACCCTCAACCTATAATTCATTTAGACTAAATATTCCTTGTTCTCTAAACTCATACTTTCCAAACAATGGTGAGGAGTGAAATGGAAGAACTTTGAAGAATCATAAAATACATATACAACCACCAATATCATAAACCAGCCAATATTTATGGAAACCATTAAAAATTTTACCTTATGTATATGTAAAATACAAATTTTACCACCTGGGTTCTTACCATGATCCGAGCAACAATTTAGGAAATAATTCAGGTGACGGTTCCACCCCAATTGATGATAGAACTTTTGGGAGCCATAACTTTTGTATCGTAGCTCTAATTGACTCGCTGCTTGAACCATTAGAGATATAAGAATGAGGATAACATGGTCAGATGGCATGGATCTTTTCTCAATGGATTTTTACCCCTGAAAACCCAATGGAAGTGCCCTAAATTTCAACTTTAGTAGTGTAATCTAAAAATAGTAAGTTTCTAAAAATAGTAATTCCTCGAATTCTATATTGTTTTAAATCATGGAAGTCAAACCAATTCATTTCCCTCAAGATTGGTGACCTTACACATCCTCCCCCTTTTTTCAAAATATGTATAAATGAAGATGTAACCCAAAATGGAAATCAAACATCTCTTCCTAGAGATAAGCATATAGTTGTATTGTGATCTTGAGTAATAAAACATCTCTTCTCAAAGAAGTCATTGTTACTTTGTTATTTTTGTGTTCTTGAAATATTTGTCAACCAAAACTTTTGAATTTTGGATCATACCATTTATTCATAAAATATGGGGCATCAATATAAAAACTAATACCAATGATTGGAAGGCCATTAAACCCCATTCCTCTACCCATAAGCTTAGGTCACCATTCTCTCTCTTTTGTATGTACTAATACAAAATTGTTGGCCATTATAGAGATATCATAAGGTTGATGGATAAAAAACATATGTATTTAACTTATTTTAACTTTTGAATCATGGATTATATTATTTGATACCTATAATGAGTCCCATATGAGATATCTCACCGCCTTTTACACTAACTGACTATAAGAGTTTGTATAAACCATGGAAATTCTTTCTAAAATCTCATTTTCCTAGATTTTTCCCTTACTGAGATATTGGGAAACCATTAGGGGATACAAGAAGGGAAATGGGGAGTCAAAAATGCTTTAAAACCAAGTTGTATGGATGAATGGAAGTTAAAAGGTATTTTTAAAGCATGTGGATCCCTTTTTTGATAAATAAATGTTATTTGATCCCTTAAAAAATACCTATCCTTGCATATAAGACCACTTTTTTATAACTTGGAATGGTTATGGGACCCTTGAAAACACATAATTTTAATGTGACAACAAAATGCATCTTATTCAAAGATTTTTAATATAGAAGATAACCATATATGACATTTATAGGGAATTTGATGACTTAGAGGGATAATTTGAGCTTTAAACATGCATGTCAAATAGACAATATAATATAACCTTGGATAAATTACTAGACATTTAGTCAAGATCCAAAATTGATTTGGACATGTCTTATATTTTTTGAACAAGGCCTCCCCCTCCAGAAGTAACCAAAACAAGTAGAAATATAACAAGATCAAGAAAACTTAATCTATCCAAATACATTAATTTCTTCTAAAGCATCTTAACCTTATCAAATAAGGTATAGACCATTATTTATACTTCAAAGACACTTGACACCCTTCTAGTCAACCTAGGACAACCTATGAAGACCTAATCATCCAATTACTCACAAGATGCTATCACATGATGATCCCTCAAGCAATGCCTAACACATATTACAAAACATTAAATAATGCTAATAAAGCTTTCAAAAATCAATTAGAATAACATGATAATCTCTAGGCCACCATGTACAAGCTTAGAGGGGTCTCATGAGAATGTTTTGAATTATAGGGGTTGAGATTTTGCCTAGGAGGATAAATTATCAACATTCTTGATGACTCATAGTGGTTGACCTGCTTGATAGTCAAGAGAACCAACTATCGCATCCTTTAGGCAAGGGATCCACACATTTATATCAGGACTTGAGATGACCACTCTATTTGGACTGTTAAAAAAATGTATCAACTTATAAGCTTCCATGACTACAATAACCTCATAGTCACACAAGTTAAACACACCAAACAAAGAAAAAAACACACCACACTTGTGTTGATAAAAACTTGTTAGAAACAAGACAACCAATAAAATAACTAACTTTATACACCTGACCTTGAATTTTCTTCTCCCTCATGGGTCAAATGGGAAGTTTATTGTATCCTTCACTCCATGAGGTGAATAATGGCATGATTCAAGCTTCTTATTAGACCTTGGTCTTGTTGTCTTCATCTTCTCCTTGAATTCCACTCCTCTTATCATGATCTAAAGTGTGGTTCTAGCTTGAAACCAACCTCTTATGAAGATATATTCATCTTTTACTTCAAGACCCATATCACACTACTTATCTACTACAACCTAAACAAGTAGTACTTCATTATATCATGCTTATTGGACCTTCATGTCATCTTAAGCGATATCACAATGTTTACTTATTGTGGTAAGTTCCTCAAACTCTTAGAGGAGCCTTTCATACTCAACCCAAACTTGATCATGATCTCTAATGAGTGTATATTGACCAATTTATTCATTTTTATGCCCTTTGAAGGCAATATACCTTTGCAAAGGCCTTAAATATCTTGAAGGACATCAATATGCTACTTTTAATCATCTTTTTCTCTTATTTTTTATTAATGAGAGTAATACTAGCTAGAAAATCATCTTCACCTTTATCTTTAAGGGCTATAGGGCTGTCAAGAGTTTCAAAACTTGCTATGTAGTGGTGATGTGATTTCAACGTAGCTTTCTAAAGTTTATAACTTTTCTCATTATGAATTATGTCAACACCACTAATGACCTTTATGTTTTTCCTTGTATATCCCTCAACATCAAGGCTAGTTGCAACCTCATTTTTATGCTTATTTATAGGCTGAAGAAGTATTTCTTCAAGTTCTAAACCCACCATATTTATCTCTTGAATTCCTTCACTTGGATGAATATCTTTTACATGCTAATCAAGTATCTCTCCTCCACATGCCTTAATATTCACACATTTCTCCTTAAGAAGAATAATAGTCTTAAAAGCATACTCTTCTTGTTTTAAAGTTGACATACATATATCCTCAAGTTGTTCCATGAAACCATTGTACAATTATTGTTAAGCACTATCAAGCCTCTCTTCATCATCAATAAATTCCACCTCAATCACTACTATAGGTTATTCTTGGACTTATTTAGGCTCATGTTCTACAATTTGGTCCATCTTTATGAAATAAGGGAGCTCCATAAGATTTGAAACCATATGGACTTACTCAAGTAAATAGTGGTTTCTTTGAGTATCCCCATCTTCTTGAAGAGTGTGTTCATGAGGTTAAATTTATTGATTTTGATCATCACTCACAATGAAACAAGGGAGTTCCTTTAGGGTGCTTTCCTCATCTTGGTTACTAGAAACATAGTAGGGAATATCCAAGTATACATATGTTTTAACCATCATTTGGATATTTTTATTGGAAACATCCTAAGTCACACTTGCATTTATTAATGGATCTTACCTAATATGGATTTCCAATTCATCAAGTCTCTCTTCTTACAAGTCTGGTTGATTTGATTGAATGGCACAAATATCAATAATTTTTTAGCTTAGGTACCTATTCCAATAATCCTTCTATGTGTTCATGCCTCCATCACCCTTTCCTAATAAATCCTTCTCTACAGTTAGATGTTCCTCATCTACTCTCCAAACCATAGGTCCTCCTACAAATAGGGATATGGTGGGAGGGAAATAATGTCCAATGGGTGGAGTGGGAACATAAGGATATATAGATTAATCTTGAGTGAGTTTAGTGAGTGAAGAGGTACCCTAAAATCTTTAGAACTTCCTAGGATTTGTACTTACAACCTCTTTATCATTTTACATACCTAAACATCCATGAAAAACATTAGTTTTAGGAAGAGGTGAGGGACTTTAAAATCTTGGCAATCTTCTTATTCTAACCTCTACGACCTTCTTATCTTCTTGGTTTGGGTTTGGTATGGTATTAGTGGTGTAACAAGGTTGACATTGGGTAGTAGGGGGCTTGTAAGACTGGTTGTATTAAGTTTGCTTCTCCTTCAAGGCTAATAACTCATTATTTATGACTTGACTCATTTATTTTATCTCATTGAACTCATTAGAGTAACTAGGTGTATCTTAAAAGGATTATTAGGAAGGAAAAGAGAGATAATACTCTTTATAACAATGTTTCTAAGGAGGCTAATAGTAAAGTTGACCTTGTGGATAATTGAAGTCATGTAGAGGATAAGATTGATCATAATCTAAAGTGGATCAATATAATAGTGATATGGTTCATTAGACTACTGATAGGGGTCATTATAAGATTGATAAGGCTCATGGCGAGGCTAGTATGGTTCAATATAGGGTTGTTAATGAGGTGTAGAACAAATATCTCCTCCATATCTAGCCATTAGACATCATAAATCAAACAAATAATAAGATAACCATCAATATAAGTTATTCTTACCCTTGGATGGAGATCTTGTGATGACTCTTAGTTAGGACTTGAGTGTTAATATACCACCAAAATGCTTATAGCTCTTTGAGGCCTCTAAATTATGAGATTGATTGATCTAATCTCCTTGAATTTTGGTCCCACCAACCATGACATTAATTCTTATCAGTCTAGATTACACCCTTGAAAAGGTATTTTTGACCTACCTCATCTAACTAATACAATCAGATCACCTCTAGGTGTGGGTAGCCTATTTAGTGAGATGAACATATATCATTGGGGATAGATCCCCTAATACATCATCTAGGATCAGTTTCTCAATCTAATTACTTTTAAATGAAAATGGATATAAAGATTCATGAAACAAACCTAATATATGTGAACTGATGCACCAACATGTTTTATCCTATCTATTTGATCTTTCAACAACACTTATGATCAAGATAAGGATTGGTAACTAAACCACTCTCTCTAAAAGACTCATAAAAATTAGTTCTTCACATGGAGTCTATGATTGATGAGTATAACATGAGTGTAATGAATGGGAGGTCTAATTCAGGACACTTCCAATCATATTCTACTCCAAGAATAATCACTAACACTTTCACAAACCATATGACCTATTTAGAATAATCTCATAATGACTAGGTGAGAAACAAGGACTTGTAAAGGGAGATAAGAATCAATCACTTGTGAAAATCAATAAGTATGAAACACACTAGACTAGCATGGAGAAGCTAAACTAATTGTTATATTAGTTTAAAGGTTACAAAGTATAATCAAGAAGAATTTCTTCATATGCAGCCAATGGATCCTTATAATGGCTTTGTAAGCCCAATTTATATACCACAAGAGAGAGGGAGGGAGAAGATATAAATAAATCTCATCTTACTATCGTATACCTCTATTTTAAGTTTTAAATCAAAAGGATAGTGTATGAGACACTACCTTATATCTCTCTTCAAATGCATTGGTCATGATTGGTTGATGTTCTTCATGGAGTTATGGCATAGAGATGGAGTGGTCAGGGTTGTTTCAATCTTGATTTGACCTCATTAAAGGTATGATCATGCCAACTTAGTTAACCAACTCTTCCCTTGGTATTTATAATGGTACAATGTGGTCTACCTTGGCCTTAATGAAGCCTCAACTAACCTACCTCTCTTTTTGCATGTTAATAAGGATTAAAAACTACCCTATTCTTCATAATGGGTATTAAGTGTGCCTAATTTCATACATGAATCAATTACAAGAGAATTTATGGTTCCCCATTCACACTCTTAGTACCCCTATATTCCAACAAACATCCTCATTTGTTGACCAAATAGGACTACTAGGAAAATAGGCCTAGTCACTCAGTATCAATCACTTGGATGGCCATGAGAGTTGTATAGAACATTGAGAATGGGTTAGTGATAATGAATCAAAACCAAATAATAATCTCATACTATCAATTATAACTTTTAGGTAGTGTACACATGTAGTTCTTACTCATCTAGGTGACTAGATCATCCTTCACTAACACCTCTGGACTGAATCTCTGGTCCAAGCCTGCATAAAAAATTCCATGAGAAATTTAGTATATATTATGGATAGAGAAGTTAATAAAAAATTAAAATCACCCTCATAAATTATATATAATTATTCATCTATCTTTGTACCTTGAAATCACCATGGAAACTTGTAAAAATAAGGTGTTTACTACATCCATATAATTATCTATATAAACCAATATCATGACTAGGACCTTGTTAGAGTGTACAATGTGTTTTAGTGTGTTTTCCAAGTCAAATCAAGAAATTTAGATGAATTCTTATCAAATTTTCCTTGATTAGGTTCCCACCAAGGTTTAGCAATAATTCTATGTGGTTAACATTAATAGGGATTGTTCATAAAGAATATATTCCTAACCCTTAAACTAACACTGCAAATCTTGAGTAGAAGGAGCTTACTAATCACCCCAATAATAACCTAGACCCATTTAACTACACTTTTAATTAAAAATCATATAAATTTACTCTCTCAAACTCTTACACATTGTAAAATAATGTTTCTAAGGTAGTTGGGTTCTTATTGATGATTCATAGAGTTGGGGGGTTTTATGAGGGGAAAAATTCCAGGAGTATGAAGTCAAAATCCCTCTATACCTTCTAAAAAATTTATTATATGCAATTTAATTTATTCATGAAGTAATAAGTACTAAACTAAGTCCCTTTAAACTTGTCTCAATGTAGAACAAAGTTCTAGACTACCGTTCCTCTTTAAATATTATTCATGCATGTAAGACCCTAATCAACTGATCAATGCCATAGGTTGTGTTATGACAAGAGATATCAACCTTATTTAATAGTTATTTAGGCTCCTCCACTCCAAATGATAATATGGTAACAACCCCAAGCTATGGGTATCCTATAATATGGTTGAACCTCTAGAATAGTTTGGCTTCCTTTTGATGGATCACCTAAACTAATGATTCTACTTGGAAAAGGGTTAGAAAGGGGGAAATAGGGATCTTAATAAATTTAACAAGGTGATGCACCAAATAAAAATGGGAAAATATAATAAGATTGAACCCACACTATATTTTTAGAAGATAATGCTAGCTCACACAACCTCACAATCTAGCTCAGTGCATAAGTGTTTCATTGACTAGGTTCAGGAAAAACACTAATCTAGACTTTAATAGCCTAAAAACACCCTAAAGGAGGTCATAAATGAGTAAAATATATGAGGAATATTATCCTTCACAATTCCATCATGAAAATATCACTAAATAATGATCCAAGCAAGGATATAGGTAAATAAATTCCTTTATTACATCAAGATGTAGTTCTTACAAATGCTTGACAGGGTTTAGCTTAATCAAGATGATCATATTTTGAAATATCTTAGAGAGTCCCCTACTCTTTAATATCAGTGAGTCCTTGTGAGAGTCTAAAATCTAAGAGAGAGCTTAAAAATGGAAATAATGGATGATATATAGAAAGTGAGAAAGAGAAGAGGGAACACATTAACCAAAAACAATGAATGAGTTCCCACCTTTCAATGAATGCTCCACCACACTTACACTAATCTAGACTAGCCCTTCATCAAAAAGTTGACTTGCATTTACTCCAATTAGTCTTCAAATTCTTCTCATTGGTTGAGAAATACAATATAGGATAAGAGTCTATTTTATAAATGTTGATTCATGATATTTTTAAGGAAGAAAGATCCTTAAGATTTGAACAACATTGAATGCTCCAAATACTTCTCTAACCACTAAATCTCTTTACTTTGATCTTCCACACCACCTTCCACTTGCTTTCACTATAAGGACAAAGTAATCATACCTTGAATCTAGATATAACGATCACCATGTCTACTTTGGGTGGCTATAAGTACCTATTTTCTAGATCTATGATTGTGTCAAAGGATGAGACAATCCACCATATCTCATTTATGTTTACATCTACCCTAACCTAGATATGTATCTTTACTGTATATTGAAACCAATCCAATATATTGGTTTTCATATAGTAGTTATATCAGTGAAGATCCATATATTACATATCCTCATTCTTAAACTACATTAGGTTCAAACAAACCTATCATGACTCTAAAATTTAATGGTGATAGAGCTTTGGCATGAACAATCTTGATTTTATGGATGTATCTTATTAATGGTATCTGGTCGAGATATAATGGTGACATAGCCCTTTCAAATATTACTCTTGGTTAAACCTCAACTATATTTGACCTCTATTTGAAGTATTCTAGATCAAATCTTAACAATGGCCATCAATCTTGATCTGGGCCTTCTCAAATTATTCCATCTATCTGCTCCTCATTCATTTTAATTCTAACTTTTGAGAATGTGACACTTGGAAATTACATGTTTATACTTAAGATCCTTCTATCAATTTCATCTAATTATGTGATTGTGCCATGTGTTAGTCTTGCATTCATCCTTAGGATATTTTGACTTATTGACCCCTCACTCACCATTGATCAACTTGCTTTCACACTATTGGATCTGATTTCTTATGCACCATTAGATCCTTGGTTTGATTGAATGTGTGTCATTGATATTCCTTTTATTTGATCAAATGTGCACCATTAGATCTTATAGTTCACCAAGATAATGCCACTTTTTATCTCTTTCCTTAATCTCAAGACCTTATGACTTTTTAACTTTAATATCATTATTGGTTTATGAATGCATGATCGAATATGCACTATTGGATCTTCAAGACCCACTAACTCATTATATCATCACTCATCATTAGATCCTATCTTAGCTTTCATGATCTTGACATCTATTAGATTCACATTAAACCTTGGGATTCTTTGGGGTTTTTTGAATTCAAATGATTATTCTCTATGACTTTTATTTGACTCCCCCATGCATGTCTCATTCTGATTATTTAACTTTAAATTCTTGAATGTTGAGATAAAAATTTGATCAAGTTAAAAAAATTTCAAAGAATGTTGAAGGCATGAATAAACTCATGTCTGTGCAATATTTTGTCTATTAGAGGCCTCCTAAGTGAACTTATGAAGTATGCAACTAGACTGACATCTCCATTCCTACATGATATTTGATGATGGTCAAGTCCATATTCCTCACTTACTCAAGTCATTTGATCATTTGGTCTCTCAAGAACTCTTCTTAGTTGATCTATCTAGGTAGAATCTTTGTATATGGGCAAAATTTGGCCAACATCTTTGGTGAATCACAAGGAAGAATGCCTACTATACTTTAGAACCTAGACTAGTTGCCTTGTATAATCCATTAGGCATGGATTCATAAGATAATTTGAATTGAGTAAGGTTTTCCCTTTCTTAAAAACCATCTCTTGAATAAATAAGCACCAAAATAAGGAAAATAAAACAAAGTTCCCAAGGCACTTTGGAAAAGGAAACACATAACGTGAAAGGAAACTAACTTAAACAAAGCAAGGGCAACTAACCTACTAAATAAATGTGCACACAAACACTTAGAGAAAAGCATAAAATATACTCTAATTTATATAATATTATAAAAAAATTACAATAACCTCCCTCCTAGGTCAAATGGAAAACTTTGAGAATTATTTACTTGTAACAAACCAAGATGAAAAATACCCTACTTTAGAGGTACCAAAATTGGTGAATTAGGTGGCTTGATGGTCAATAATTTTGATATGTTCTCTAATGGATGAAAAGGAACAAACATGCCTCCAATGTAGACATACTATTCTAATTCTTCCAATATTGGTCCATGTTAGACTGTAGGATCACTTGTTTGATGTTGCTCATCACCCTTAAGAAAGCCTTGCATGAAGACTTCATTTAGGCTTCTAGGAGTAACTACACTTGGTTCATTTGGTGGTTCAAAAATAACATATATTTTCCCTTTGTCTTTTTGAAAATTAGGACTGATTATGATTAGATAAGCATGCTCATAGGTTCCTAAAATAAGGACATGTCCCTTAATCTCTTCTAAACCTTTAGTTATGGCATTGAACCACTACCAAAACCATTCAAATTTTTAATTGGTATGTTCATCAAACTTCATCTCTTGATCATTTAAGATGTCCCTTTCATCAACCTCGCTAAAGATTTCATCTTGATCTTCAATTACAAATGAGGGTTGACTTAACCATCTAAGGTCTATAATATAACACCTATCTTGATCAAGATCTGATATGCTTTCCTCTTTCTCCAACATATCAAGGGTATATTCAACTGACACCTCATCTTGAAGTGGACCAACCTTGGACACTTAGTTCTAATTCTCTTCTTGATTTATGTATAATGGCTTTTCAATAGTCCATTAAAAGTATACTCTATTTTCAACTTAGGATTATCGTCATTAGGATCTAGTTCATTAGTGTCAAACCCATACCAAGAAGGTTGTTTTAAACTCTATTCTTCCCCTTTTGAATGAATTGGGATACCTATTATGATCTCCTTATCATATAAACTTGAATTTTCCTCCTTAGGCTCACCTATGACTATAAGCTCCTCTATTATCCTTTGAAAAATGGGCTATTTATCAAAGAGGGAGATGGTGGGAGGGTGAAAAACTTCACCTTGCTTGTAGCTTAGGAGAGTGTCCTTCTAGTTTGGGACTTTTAATGTCTTATTTGGTGGCTCTTGAACTAGTGCTTGGACCCCCATAACCAACACCTCCACCTTCTTCTTTATTCCCTTCTAAATTGATTTCCATGATGTAAATGAGTACAAAATAGACATCTTTTCTTACTTTTGAATGTTTATAGGAGAGGGTGGCCTCACAAGTGAGGGCATGACATAGATAGGGTTGAATGTGCTGGAGAATATCCATGATGAAATGGCTTCATGATTTTGAGTGGTAATGGGCCTAGGGGTAAGAGAGGGGAAATTGATTGGCAAAGGTTTGAGATACTATTTCTCCCACCATTTAATCACTTTTTCAATGGATAATACCCACCCTTTCAAT
Source organism: Torreya grandis (assembly GCA_037957365.1). NCBI lineage: Eukaryota > Viridiplantae > Streptophyta > Pinopsida > Cupressales > Taxaceae > Torreya > Torreya grandis. The sequence continues at coordinate 3,538,934 of JARHVA010000724.1, read as the reverse complement.
TCTTACTTCTCAACCTGTGGATATGAAGCTTCCTCAATTAGTACCCACATGTTCCCAAAATATTATTATAAGATCTTTATCCCCTCCATGGCATGAATGGGGAATTCTTGTCCAAACTTAACCCCCTCATTGATTTTCATGACTATTCTCCCTTGGTCCACAATATTTCATCTCTAAGTTTTGATAAGGATGAACTTTAACAAGGATGACTAGGGGATAATTAGTAACTCTTATTGGTTTAGATTGAGGCTCTTAGAGGGGAGAGGACATTTGATATTGCTAATTTTCATAATATATTAACACATTGTCTATATTGTAGACCATACTTCTCATCATTACTTTGTCCTCATTCTTACAAGATGACCATTTTTCACCCTTACAGACTAACCATCTATTCTTGAACAACTAAATAGAACTCCTTGCCTATTATATAACATAGATAGGGATGACTAGAGAAAACCCCTATAATGCTCTCTTATCAACTCAATATAAATTTATAATACTTGTTTGACTCCTTAAAAGGATGTAACAAGATAAGCTTGGTCTTGACAAGGAGAATTAGAAGACTATTATGAATGAAAAGGAGGTGACCTTGGTCATATGTATGGGTGGGAAGAGGACAAAGGCCATGATAGGGCTGATAGGTTATTTGAGGGCCACTTGGGGGGAACACATAAACATTATTTGCTTGATAAGTATGATGTTGAGGTAAAGAATAAGCATATTGATCAAAAGATGGTTGATTATACATACCAAATAATGATGATTAGACACTTGGGATACTTATACCATATAATAGATGGTTGAAATCACCATTGATGTTTACACACATGCCTCTAAAGGTTGATTAGATGAAGAGAACACCAAAAATATTCACCAGTGAACAATGCAGTAAGTCTCACTGGGCATTCCAAAAACTATTATGACTTGAGATTTCACCCTTTTGGAAGAGTTCTTTAAGATCCTCCACTCCCAGTCACAATATGTGAATAACCCCAAGATGTGGGTATCTTATAATAGGGTTGAACCTTTAGAGAAGGTCAGATTAATATTAATGGATCACCTAAACTAACGATTATATTATGAAAAGGGTTAGAAAGGGGGAAATAGAGATTTTAATATAGTTAACAAGGTGATGTACAAAAAAAATGGAAAACTTCCATAAGCTTGAACCCACACTAGATCTATAGAAGATAATACTAGCTTACATAATCTCACAATCTAGTTTAGTGCATAAGTGTTTCATGGACTAGGTTTGCACAAAACACTAATCTAGACCTACAATAACTTAAAAACACCCTAAAGGAGGTCAAAATGGAGGACAATGGATGAGGAAGACTATCCTTCATAATGCCATCATGCACAACTCACTAAACATTGATCCAAGGTAAGAGATAGGTAAAGAAAGTCCTTTATATCATCAAGAGGTAGTTATTACAAATTATTAATAGGGTTTAGCCTAATAAAGATGAGAATATTTTTCAATATCTTAGATACTCCCTTGTTTTTAAAGATTAAAGAGTCCTTGTGAGAGTCTAAAATTTGAGAAAAAGCTTATAAATGGAAAGAATGGGTGATATAGAGAAAGGGATAAGAGAAAAAAGGGAAAACATTAACCAATAATAATAAATGAACTACCACATTTTAATTAATGCTTCACCATACTTAATCTAATATTGACTAGCCCTTCATCAATAAGTTAACCTGTATTTTCTCCAATTAGTCTTCATGTTCTTGTCATTGGTTGAGCAATACCCTCGAGTAAAAGAGTCTATTTTGTAGATGATGAGTCATGATACTTTCATGGAGGAAATATCTTTAAGATATGAAAAACATTGAATTTTCCAACTACTTCTCTAACCACCAGATCTCTTTGGTTTGATCTTCCATGCCACCTTTCATTTACTTTCATTGTAAGGAAAAAGATCTCATACCTTGAATTAAGATAGAGCCATCACCATATTTGCTTTGGATGGCCATAAACACCCATTTTTAATAATTATGATTATGTCAAAGGATGAGACATTCCACCATATATAATTTATGTCTACATCTACCCTAACCTAGATATGAATCTTTACTATAGATTGAAAACTAATCCAATATATTGGTTTTAGTATAGTCATTATATCGATGAAGATCTGTAGATCATATAGCCTCATTTTTGAATTGAATTAGGTTTAAATAAAAATATCATGACTCTAAAATTTATTAGTGATATAACTTTGGCTTGAATAATATCAACTGTATGGTTGTATCTACTTAATGGTATTCAATCAAGCTCTAATGATTATACAGTAATTTAGAATATTACACTTAGTTTGATTTGAACTATATTTGACCTCCATTTGAGGTCTTCTAGCTTTGAATATTAATAAAAACCATTGATATTGATCCAAGACTTCTCAAATTGTGCCACCTATCAACTCCTAATTCATGTTGATTCTATCCTTTGAGAATGTGACACTTGGTAATTATGAATTTATCTTAAGATCTTGCTATCAGTTTCATCTGATTCCATACTTTCATCATGTGGTAGACTCACATTCATCCTTAGGATATGATAACTCATTGACCCCTCACTCACCATCGATCAAATTTATTTCACACTATTGCATCTACTTTCTCATGCATCATTAGATCCTTGGTCTGATTGAATGTGTGATATTGATCTTCCATTTTATTTGATTTAACTTGCACTATTGGATATTTTAGTTCACTAAGATCATGCCACTTATCATCCCTTTGATTAATCTCAATATCATCTAAATTTTTGACTTTAATCTCACCATTTATCTATGAATTCATGATCGAATGTGCACCATTGGATCTTTAGGACACAATTACTTGTTAGCTCACTGATCACCGTTTGATCCTATGTTAGCTTCTATGATATCTACATCTATCAAATTTGCATTAAACCTTAGGATCATTTGGGGTTTTTTTAATTCAAATGGATATTCATTGTGACTTTTATTTGATTCCCCCTCACACTTTTCATTCTACTTGTTTAATTTTAAATACTTGTAACTTGATATAGATAACTCATCAAGTCACAAAATTTGTAGAGAATGTTCAAGGTATAAATAACCTCATGTCCATGAAATATTTTGGATTTGAGAGGACTCATAAGTGAAATTATGAATTGTGTAACTAGACTGACCTATCCAATCCTATATGGCATTTGATGATGGTCTAGTTCATCTTCCTCACTTGCTCAAGTCATTTGATCATTTGGTCAATCATGCACTCTGTTTAGCTAATCTATGCAAGTAGAAGATTTGTATGTGGGATAAAAATTTGGAGGTAAAATATATTACCTAGATACTTAAATATACATTTTTCACCATGCACACATTCCATGGAGTTCTAATTTTTCTAAAGCTATGTTTCAGGCATGCAGGACTATGCATGAGACCAAGAGAGAGGTTTTTTGGACCAAAACATATGAAAATGTATTTCATGGTTGGAAAAGTCTATAATTAGGTCTAAAATAGTATATATAATGGTAATCAATGATATCCAATTCTTATTAACCTTTCAAAATGTCTAGCTACCTAATTCTCATAATTTGGGGGTTTATATGCCAAATTTCAACCCCTACAAATAAAAACTTCAGTTATCATGTCCTTTGATCCTGTGTATGGTCATAAAAAACCTTGTATATTCATTTAAATTTAAGTTCAATCCCATTTTATTATTTATTAAAGTTGTTTTGATTATTTTAAGGTAAATGTTATTCTTGACCTTATCACCTTATGGTCATTTCTAGCATAGTCAAATTGGTCAAAGGGATTTTAGTAGTCTAAGGGGTATTTTTGAAGAATTTAAATTTGTTTCATGGTCATATTAGTCCTTCCTTAGTTTGTAAAAGTGTCAAAAAATGTGGTAACATTCATTTATAACATTACACCCCTCTCTACAATGTTTTACTATCCACTTTATAACATCTCAAGTAAGTTTTAAGAGAGAAGGATAAGTGGATGATAGGAAAAAGATATGAAATTAATAATTAAAGTTCCATAAAAGCATTTCCAAGCTATAGAGATACCTTAAATATCATCACAACTAGTTTTTAGGTAGATCAATTATTCTTCATAGAAAAAAATAAAGGTTTTTAGATGGTTTATACATGTGTGTCATATAAAGATTTTGCTCATGCATGTGTAGGAAATAATATATGTCTCCTAGTATTAGATCCATGATTTATATGTATTTTACATTCAAAATAGGTCTTAAACTAACCTCATTCCTCCATAGAGCCCTTTGGCAGCTTTGTCGAGCCCTTTAGGTTTATGAATGATACAGAAATAAGAGAGAAAATGAAGGTCTAAAATTTTGGGTAGAGGAGGGGAATCTAGTTAGATTCCATTTTTGGGAATTTTAAATTATATTTCCTCTCCCTTATTTATGAATAATCATTAATAATGTAAGATACTCACTATGTTATCCCCATCCAAGAAAGGTACTAGTTTGATTCATTTTCTCCTTCGTTGAGCATGATGAAAGAGAAATGAAAGGTTGGAGAGATTATCTTGGGTATTGAAAACATTATAAACCAATATAAAACCTCATATCACATTTTTTAGCCATCAGGGGATAATAAAACTTCAATATGGCCAATTTGTAAGAAGGTGATAGTAGGTTTTTTCATGAGTTTTAGTTCTAGATCACTGAAATCATTTTCTATGTCATGGTTATTAGTGATTCCTTTTAATAATTTAAATCCAATTCTCATTTATATCATCTCAAAATACATAAAATATTTATAATAGTGTTCAAATCAACTCATGGTATCATGTTCATGAGAGAAAAGGTGACATTCACAAATGTATGAATGATTATGCATTATCTATATGTTTGGGATGTTTAAAGAATCCAAAAACAAGAATGGGAAAACTCTAAGATGATTTTGCCACCAATTATCATTATTATCATTATAATTTACATGAATGAGCACTTATGGGTCTAAAATGTGGTCTAATCCTACATTGCACTCTTAGGACTGTATAAGCCAAACTGGACTATGTAAGTCTAAATGAAAAGTTAACTTATTATGAGGGGACATAAAGAATATTTAAATGAATATTGAGGTGTTTATCTCTATTTAAATCTTTAATAATCTGATCATAAGGGATTTATATTGACATAATCTAACTAAAATAAGCCTTGGGCTCATACATGCCTATACCTCTACACACTAAAGAGATATAGGTCTCTTGGTAGCTAGAGAAATGAGTTATATTATGGGGTAGATGCTTAGGAATAAAAAAATATTATGGAAGGATAAATAGGATATGTAAACCCTATGATGAGTTTGATAACATTAAAGGGTTATGGAATACAAAATAGGCATCAAGATAGTTGGACATACCTACTTAAGAGACTTGACTACTTTGTGGGATCTCAAATAGAGTTTCAGTGCCATTAAAGTTATGATTTTCAAAGCAGATTAATAGGGATTTACCCCCTTAATAATTAATATCCATTATAACTTGGATAAATTTCCTTAATAGAGTTAACATCTAGGGAACTCTAAGAAGGAAACTTGTATTCAACCATACACATGCATCTTAGTAAGGCTTAAGGTAGTCCAGTAGGCAAGTTTGGGGTTTGGAGAGACAAGACCAGTTTGAATAAAATAGACCTCCTAAAAGACTCATCCCACCTAGAGAAAGGAGGATGAAAAACTATAAGTTATTTTTCAATTGTGATCATCCTCGAAATAGGCTTAAAACATTTAATGGATTGTAAACAAGGTGAGGATTGGATAGTTGATCAAGGCTAATCTTGGTGAACTAAGAGACTTAGATAAGATTGTGTATAAATAAGGAAACACTATTTCCAAAGAAATAATAATAAAATATACTCCATTTAAGTTCATAAATACTCAATAAAAAAAGATTCACCTATCATACATAGTGAAAAAACTCAAGTTGGCTCTTATAGGTCTGTATGAGAAGAGAAGGTGACTAGGTGTGGAGTGTAATAGGTATAGACTAGGAGGTCAACCCATGTGAAGATATCTTAATTCATATGATCCATAAATATATATACCTAAATAGGCACATACAGACCTAATAAGTATCTATAAGACTAATCAAGAGCCTTTAACCCTATCTCCAAAGATGCAAAGACAATATGCATTGTGATCTTGGATTGGAAGCATGAAAGGGTTCAAGTAATATCATGAGGATCTAAAGGGTATTTTGATATGGTAATAACACAAGTGTTAATTTACAGAGGTATCCAAAATGAAAAACTAGTTCTCACATAGTCAACAAACATATGGTCTAATTAGGCTTACTTGGCCTAAAACCTGTAGGCAAGACATTAGTAGGAAGATTGAAGTGTGAGAAACCAAAAAGGGGGATAGGATTAGAGATTAAAATAAGGGTTTATAAATATTCACTATGTTTTCATTGAATTATCTCAATATTTGAAGATAAGAGAAGGCCACATGGACTAATTAGGCTTACTAGGCCTAAAACTAGTCTATAGATGCATGACTATAGTTTGAAAACATTTTGCATGTTTAAGGGGATAGTGAGGTTAGATGAGACTTAGGAGGTCTATGTATAGGATATTGGTCACAGTAGTCATTATAATATATTAATAACAACCTTAAATTATAAAAAAGAGAGGAGTTCATACTCATGGCGTAGCCAAGATTGAGAACACATATGGATAGAATGCTTAAGAAAGCATAAATCAAGTATGAACTATGCATAAAGGTAAGGTGAAAAATGGAAATAGAATATTTTAAATATTCAATAAAGGACTATAATGTCTTATTATTATGTTCTGACCCCTTGAGATGTTAGAGGGCCTTAATAGGATAATAAAGCTTACTAAGCCTAAATAGTAGTTTTAGGCAATCAAGAGCATATGAAGAAGAATTAAGGTGAATGTTGAACTATCTAAAGAAGTGAAGTGGGAATACTAAAGTAGTTTATCTTACTTATTTTATATATATTCATAGTTTCACTATAATGTTTTAGTCCTTAGAGGCAGAAAAAAGCCTAAAGGCTTTTTAGGCCTAAACAGGCATAAACAAACTTACGATTGAAAATAAGAGTTAGATGCATGCTTGGGGGGTATCTGAAGGTTAGAAACATTATAATATGGGACATATAAATGTTATAAATTATTTTCTTAGGCTCATACTTAGAAATTTTTGAGGAAGACTAGAAATTGGACCCCTGTGGTTAGACTAGCCTAATGACTTACAAACCTTGGGCAAAGGAATATGAGATCTTCAGACACTTGGAAGAGTGGTAAAGGAGAATATGACCCATAAGAGGAATTATAAGTCAAATAAAAATTAATTTACTCTTTTGTAACCTCTTTCTCTCCATCTACCACCTCAAAATTCAATTTTTCATCCTAAGAACAATTTTCTTCACATCACATCTATATAGAATAGATGCATGGTGATCTCAATATCTAGGGAAGGTTGAGGAGGTTTGTATACTCCATGTTCTTGGTAATTGATTTTTAGTGTAAGCACTCAGGGCTATGAATAATCGTTAAGAAGTAAGACATGTATATACCTTCAAAAACCATTATTAGAGACCTAATTGAGAAAAGAGATAAGAAAGTGACTCCAAATTCCCTAAATTGGTCCTATATACACTTGATTCACCTAGTACACTCAAAGGGTATCTCATCTATGGTACTGGATTGTACAAACTAATGTACAAACTTGTCCAAAAAAGTACTTTTACAAGGATTTTAGTAGAGTATAGGGTAAAAATCATGTTGAGGAGTTGTAGACCATTTAAGGGGGTAGTGTGATATTTTTTCCAACTTCTCAATCCATAAAATGCTCACAACTCTCCCTGAAAGTGTTCCTACTAGTTTGCACCAAAGGACTAGTCTAGAAAAGCTAACAAAGGGAGAACTAGTCACCTAAATGGAGTATATTTGTAGGTGTATATTTACTTTAAGGCATATTTCATGGTATAATATGTTGATTTAAACCTGAAATATATATATTCGCATGTTATTAAGGTATTATGTAGGTTTTCATGACCACTGAGAACCTAACACTAATACACTAGGCCTAATTGCCTAAGTATGGCCTACTTGATCAACAAGAAGAGGTGTAAATTGGTGTAGATGTCTATTAGAGGAGTAAATATAGGGTTATTTCATCATGTAATTGATTTATAAGGGCAAGTAAACACACTTCATGTCTGTAATGGAAGACAAGATAGTTCTCTAAGTCATATATGCATACACAAAAGGGAGTGGACAACTCAATGACCCATTAAGGGAAAATTAGATCACATTTACACATTTTAAATACCAAATTGGGAATCATTGACCATATTAAGGCATGTAAATTCTTTGGAAATGCTCAATCAAGTTGAAACTAACCTCCACCATGCCACACTCTTCATTGAAGACCACTAACCATGGAAGCAATATATGAAAGGAGTCATGAGAGCTATTATAATTTTTGTGTGAGTGGGTTATGAACATTATGACCTCTTCATGTCACTTATATTCCATGATTATATTTTACCTTACTTATGGTTCTATATAGTGAGGCCTTAATGCCATTGTAACTATCCCTCACCTAGGTATGAGGAAACTTTGCTTAGATTTGTACCTTGTAGACCTTTTGGACTGATAAATGGACTATTAAAGATTATTATTTTTAGTCTCTAATGTTTAAATTATTGTTTTCATATGTATAATTGGTATAATTTTTCCCTTTGTAGGTCCTTTCAACACCTAGATGCTAGTAGATGTGCTATGTAAGTCACATAATGTGTAAGAGTGTTGGTGATTGAGTTTGAAGTGGAATCTGACTAGTAAGTACCTTAGATCATGCCTTCCTATCATGGACCTCATTTTCTAGCCAACTAAAATAAACTCCATATGAAACGTTATTGCATAGGAGCTCTTGTAGATAATAGTTTAGTTGTTTTTATAGTTCATTAGTGTTATTTAAGGAAAATAGAGTGGATAATCATTTTGGTGCATCACTGTATTTAGATTAGGTTTCCTTTTATGCAGCCCTCTTATACCTTTTCATCTAAAAATCATTAAGTATTATAAATTGAGATAAATTTAATGTACTAGGGTAGCTATCCATATAAACTAGAGGTTTGGTTCACTTATAGGTCACCCATAGACTTTGGACCAATCCCATGTTAACCCAAGCTTGGAGATAATTGAACCATATTATCCTAAGGGATTAAATTTGAGTGTTAATATTTATAACATGCCTAATGGGACTAGATTAAATAGGCTTGGATCACATTCTATCATCAATTAGCTATAAACATTGAAGAGGTAGACCGACACCAAGAATTCCATCCCAAGGGACATCATAAGGGGCATTCAATGGAAAGAATAAGTTGGATCTATTCATGGTTTCTTTTAATTTTGTTGACTCATGATGATTAAATGTTTGCATATGGAGCAAAATTTGATCATACACCTCCTTATCAAAATCCCTATGATCCATACCTACCCCACTATGAGCCTTATCAACCTTATACTAAACCCTATCAATAGTATGGCGGCTCACACCCACCCTATGGTACCCCCTATCAACCCACTTGGAAACCCAATCACATAAATCAATAGACTCATAGACCTTGTTACCCACCCTATGGACCATATTAGTTATATTATCAACCTCCTCACTAGTATTAATATCCCTCCTTATCTCCCTAATGACCTTTTCAAACTACACCTAGTTTTTCAAGCGAGTTGGAAGAATTAAAGAGTGTGAAGTAAATCATTGCCAATGAGATATCAACCTTGAGACAAAAAATTCTCCATGCCAAAAATATTATGAGTTTTCACCTCCTACTACCCCATGTTAATATTTGTATATTGTTACTCCTTTGCCAAAATTAGACCAAGAGGATAGGAGGGTTTTATAAGCCATGATAAGGATATTCCAAAGTTTTCAAGACCCCTCACCTCTTCCACAATCTCAAATTATACATAAATTACTAAGAGTTTAAAGAGATAAGGAAGTTATGAACCCAAGCTTGGGAAGATCCCAAGTTGGAAGAGTGTTCCTTCACCTCCTAAACCCTCTCAAGATTATCTCATAAAACTCTATATTCATGTTCCACTAGATAGCCACTCTTTCCCTCCCACCATTTCCTTGTTTGAAGGAGGACCTATGGTTTGGAGATAAAATGAGGAACACATGAATTAAAATGAGTGTATGAAGAATAATCCAAGAAACCTTTTAAAATTATTAAGCTATTCATCTAAACTTCATGTTAAATTCATTCATGTGAGTTAGGATATAGTTAGATGTGATAAAGAAATTGAGTGGGGAAGGGATAATATAGTGTCTTCAATTGATTTCTCTTTTCCATCTATAAAATAACTCCATAGTCAGTATAATTCTCTTGAGGTTCAAAATTAAAATGACACTCTAGCAACTATCAACCAAGAACATGAAGCTTCTCTCCATCCCATATTATCCTACTATGAAGCAAGGTCAGCCACACTGAAGGCAAAATTATAACATTTAGACATGAGAAGGAATTTGATGAGTAACTTTGATAAAGTGATACTATTTAAAGATCTTAACTATTTTTTATATAAAAATGACTTCAAATAAAATTTATAAGAGGACACTAAAAGCACATAGGATGAATAAATCACTACTGGTACTCATACTCACTCTTACAGATCAAATTTTGAGCATAAAGAGATGTTTGGTAATAAGGAGTAGTCATAGTTGCATGACCTTGAGGTGGATGACACACAAGTAAAGTATATTATAAAAGATAACCATGAATATAGTCCTCATGAACCCCTTGTGTTGGAATCTAAGATCAATTCAAGTGATTTAGAAGGTTAATTTATAGTTAAAAAATGAGAATTGTCATGACCCTATTAAGGATCTAGAGGCACTTGACCAGTATTTTATTCCACAAGATGATGATAAGAGTGAAAGTGAGGTCCATGTCCTCTTCAATAATCATATAGAGATTGAATTTTGGGAAGACCTAGAGTCTTTATACTTAGGTATAGATGATATATCTCCACCTCACCAAGAGAATAATAAAATTGTCAACATGGATAATGAACATGGTGAAGAGATAAAAGAAGGTTCTAAGGAAAACATTGTGGTAGTTGGTCTTGTTAAGCCTCAAGAGTAGATCCAAGATTATAATGACATAATGAAGTCTTACTTGAACATGGTCAAGGAGCCTAAAGGTATTAGAAAACAAGTACTCTAAGAAGAATGAGGTAAATTTGTTGAGGAAGAGTGCAAGGATAAAATTAAAGAGGTTTGGTTTCAAAGTCCACAAAATCATGATGAAGATGTTACCTTCCAATATGAGCAAAATATTATCCTTAACAAGCTAATTGAGGTAAATATTGAGGTTGTTTCCCCCATTAACCAATAAGTAACCAGTTAGGGGAAATCCTACCTTACCAAGGTTAAATAATAGTTTAAGGTGAATATTGAAGCACAAGAAGAGTATATCTTCATTTTAGAGTGGTTTGTATTGGTCACCCCACTTGAGGGCATGATGAGAAGAGTGAAATTCAAGGAGAAAAAGAAGACAACGAGGCCAAGTTCTAAGGATATACTTACCACATTCCATTATTCATCCCATATAGTAAATGATTCAAGAAGTTTTCCCTTTGACCCAAGAGGAGAAAGGCTTGTTTAGGTCAATTGTACATATGTAGTTGCCTTCTTATTTTATTGGTTTTCAATAAGTGTTCTCAACATAATGTATTGTCTTATTGATTTCTTAGGTGTTTAGGGTGTTATTTCTTTTTGGTGTCTTGTGTGTGATGGTTACTTTTACAATCCTTAAGAGTTTCATAAGGTTCTAGTCTACTTATTAGTTCAAGAAATTTGTCATTTTAGGTCATGTTATCTTGATATTGTTGGTTCTCTTGACCATCAGTTTGGTCAATCCTTGAGAGTCACCAACAATGTTGATAATTTGGCCTCTTAGGCCAAATTTCAACCCCTACAATTCAAAACATTAGTTTTCATGTCCTTTGAGCTTGTGTATGCTCACTAAATACCTTTTAGATTCCTCAAAATGGCCTTTCAAGACCCCTTTAGCATTGACTAAGGTTATTTTGATGATATTAAGATAAATTATATTCTTGACGTTATCACTTATGGTCATTTCTATCATAGTCAAGTTGTTAAAATAGGTTTTAGTGGTCTAAGGTGTCTTATTGAAGCATGTCAACTAGTGTCATAGTCATATTACTCCTACCTTAGTCTATAAAAGTGTCAAAAGAGGTAGTAAGATTCATGTCTGACATTACACCCCTCTTTGTAATGTTTTTTTGTCCACTTTATAACATCTAAAGTAGGATATATGAGAAAAGGACAAGTGTACGATAGGAAAAGGAGATGAAAACATCATTTCAAGTGTGTAAAAACTTTTATAACTCTAAAGACACTTGACATATCATCACAATCAATTTTCAAGTAGATCAGTTAGTTTTCATGGTAAAAAATAGAGGTTTTTAATTGGTTCATACAGGTTTATCAAATAAAGATATTGATTAAGAATATGTAAAGATTAATCCATGTATCCCATGCCTATATCCATGTTTTGGAGGGATTTTTTAGTCAAAACAAGTAAAAAATTGACCTCCTTCCTCCATCAAACTCTTTGGCAACTTTGTAAAGCCCTTCAAGTTTATGAATGGTAAAAACAAGAGAGAGAAGATGAAGGTATAAAATTTTGGATAGGGGAGGGGAACCTATATGGATTCAATTTTTGGTAAATTTTTCTTATAATTACTCTCCATCCTTTATAAATAATCATTAGTAAGGTAAAACACTCACTGTGTTATCCCCATCCAAGTAGGGTGTTGGTTTGATTCATTTTCTCCTTCCCTAAGCATGATGAAAGATAAATGGAAGGTTGGATAGCTTCTCAATAGTATTCAAAAAAAATTAAACCATTATCAAACTCATATCACATGCTTGATCCATCAATGGATATTAAAACATCACATTGACCATTCTATAACAAGGTGGCAGTAGGTTTTTTGATGATTTTCAAGTCCAAACCATTGACATCATTTTTTGTGTCATGGTTCTTGGTAATCAATATTAATCATTTTAATCCCAATCTCCTTTATATAATTTAAAATTACATCTAATAGTTATAGTGGTATTTTAAATAACTCATGGTAGTATATTCATGAGAGAGAGGGTGGCAGTCATAAATGTATGAATAGTTATGCATTATCTAGATGTTTGGGAGGTTTCAAGAGTAAAAAAACACATAATGGACAAACCCTCATAGGCTTGTACAACCCCTACTAAAAATTATCATTCTAATTTACATTAATGAGCACTTGCAGTTCTTGAATGTGGTTTAAGCCTACCTTGCACACTTAGGACTGTCTAAGCTAAATTGGACTGTGTAGGTCCAAATAGAAAGTTGAATTATTATGAGGGGACCTAAAATAATAGTTATATGAAGATAAATGTGTTTATATCTATTAATATATTCAATAATCTGAGTATAAAGGGTTCATCTTGACATAATCTAACCAAAAGAATCCTTGGGGTCATATAGGCCTATACATACACACTACAGAGATATACGTCTCTTGGTAGCTAAAGAAATGAGTTATGATATAGGGTTAAATGCTTAGGAATAATAAAATATTATGGAGGGATAAAGATGATATGTAAACCATATGATTTGGTTAAGATAATTAAAGGGTTGTAGAAGGCAAAATAGGAATCAAGATAGTTGGACATACCTACTTAAGAGACTTGACTACCTTGTGGGTTCTCAAAAAGAATTTTAGTGCCCTTAGATTTTTTATTTTCAAATAATATTACTATGGAATGAACCCCACCTAAAAAATGTATATCCATTAGAATTTTTATAAATTTAACCAATATGCTTAATATCAAGTGCATAATAAGAAAGCAACCTATACTCAACCATACACATGTAGCTTAGTAAGGCTCAAGGTAGTCTAGTAAGAAAGTTTGGGATTTGGATAGACAAGGATAGTTTAAAGAAAATAAACATATTAAAATAATAATTCCACTTAGATAAATTAGGATTAAAAATTATAAGTTATTATTCAAGTCTTATCATCATAACAACAAGCTTAAATCATTCAGTGGACTATAAGCAAGGTGATGATTGGACAGTTTATCAAGACCATTCTTGATGAGCTAAAAAACTTGAGAATATTGTGTATATATAAGGAAAAAAAATTATTAGGACAAAATAATAAAATATACTCAATTTAATGAGATAAACACCCAACAAAAGGAGAGTCACCTATCATACACAGTCAATAAATTCAAGCTACCACCTACAAGTTTATAAGAGAAGATCAAGTGACTAGGTGTGGAGTATAATAAGTAGAGACTAATAAGTCAACCCAAGTGAATGGATCATAATTAATATGATACATCACTCAAGAGACCTCAATAGGCACACACAAGCCTAATAAGGATCTATTAGGTTAATCAAGAGCCTTCATCCCTATCTCTAAAGATGCAAAGATAATATGTACTATGATCTCAAATTAGAAGTTTACATGAGGTCAAGTAAGATCATGAGGATCTCAAGGTTAGTATTATAGGGTAATAACATATGTTTTAACGCATAGAGTTATAAAATATATAAAATATCTCTCAAATAGTCAGCACACACTTGGCTTGATTAGGCCTACTAAGCCTAAAACCTACATGCATGACCTCAGTAGCAAGATATAAGCATGAGAGACCAATAAGGGGAATAATTTTATAGATTAAAATAGGTTTCTATAAATATTAAATATTATTTAATTTAATTATCTCAGTCCTTGAAGACAAAGAAAGGCTTAATGGCCTAAATAGGCTTACTAGGCATAAAACTAGTGTACAGACCCATGACTATAGTCTGAGGACATTTTGCATGTTTAACGAGATAGTGAGATTAGAGGAGAATAAATATATATATTAATAGGATAATTTTCACATTCCTCATTATAGTCTATTAATAATAACCTCAAATTCTAACAAAGACAATAGTTCATACTCATGGCCTAGGTAGGACTGAGAACACTTATGGATAAAATGCATAAGAAAGTATAAAACAAGTCTAAAAAATTCATAAAAGTAAGGTTAAAATTGGAGATATATTATTTTAACTACTATATAAATTCCCCAATTTCCTTATTCTAATTTCTTGACCCCTTGAGACATCAAAGATCTTTAACAAGCTAGTGAAGCTTACTAGGCCTAAAGTGCAGTTGTAGGTAGTTAAGAACATATGAATAAGAGTTAAGGTGAGTGTTGAATAATTTAAGTAAGTGAAGTGGTAATATTTAAGTATTTTATCTCACTTGTTTTATATATATTCATAGTGTCACTAGAAGGTACTAGTCTTTAGAGGTAGAAAATATCCTAATGGCCATTTAGGCCTAAATAGACCTGAACAAGCCTTGACTAAACGTTATAGTTGGATGCATGCTTGGGGTGTGTATAAAGGTTTAAAACATAATAATATTAGATATATATTTCATAAAGTGGTTCAATAGGTTCAAACTCAAAAAATTTAGAGGAATACCAAAAATTAGACCCATACGGTTAAACTAGCACAATGACTTACAAACCTAAGGCAAACGAAAATGAGATCTACAAACACTTAGAAGAGTTGGAAAGGATAATGGAGCATTAAAACATGTTTAGTAGTTTTTTATATACCCATAGGAGAAATTAGAGTTTAAATAAAACACACTTTACTCTTCTAGTAACCTCATTCTCTCCATCGACCCCCTTAGAATGCAAGTTTTCACCATAAGAGCAATTTTATCCATGTCTTACATCTATATGGAGTAGAGTCATGGTGATGTAAGTGGATATTGAAGTTTTATGGGGTTTTTATACTCAATTTTCTTGTAAATTATTTTTCAATTCAATTCTTTAGGTATGTTAAAAATCATTAAGAAGTTACACATGTATAAAACTGCCAAAATTAGTCTTAGAGACCCAATGGAGAAAATAGATAATAAAGTGCATCCAATGACATAAATTGGTCCTATAGACTCTCTATTCACATATTAAACTCATATTGGATCACATACATAGTAATGGATTGTACAGACTGCTATATAGACTTGTAATAAAGAATAATTTTGCAATGATTTAAGAAGATATAGGGTATAAAGTTTGTTGAGGAGTCGTATACCATTATATCAGGTAGTGTGAGATGTTTTCTATATTATTGGTCTAAAAAATACTCACAAATCTTCATGAAATCTCTCCTACTAGTGTACACTAAAGGGCCAGTCCAAAAAAGCTAAGGGAGACCTAGTCACCTAAATGGAGTAGAGTTGTAGGTGTACATGTCCTTGAAGGCATATGCCATGGTATACTATGTTTATTAAAACATAAAACACACCTATTCACATTTTATTAAGGTACTATTCATGTTTTAATCACCACTAAATAGTTAACACTAAACCACTAGGCCTAATTACCTAAGTATGGCCTACTTAGTCAACAAATGGAGGTGTAAGTAAGCATAGAAGGATGTTAGAGGAGTAAATATAGGGTCATTAGATCATGTAACTAATGCATAAGATCAATTAAACACACTTTATGTCCATAATGGAAGATAGGGAATTTTTCCAAGTCATATATGCATGCACAAAAGGGATTAGACTGCTCAATGATTCATGAAGGCCAACTTGGATCACATTTACACCTTGTAACTACCAAAAAAGGAATAATTTACCATATTTTGGCATGTAAATTCTTTATAAAAGGTCAAACAAGTTGAAACAATACTCCACCATGCCACATTATTCATTAAAGACCACTAACCTTGGAATCAACATATGAAGGGAGTCATGAGATAAATTGTAATTTATGTGTGTGTGGGTTATGACCATTATGACCTCTTCATTCCAATTATATGCTAGGATTATCTTCTCCCTTATTTATGGTTCTATATATTGAGGCCGTAATGCCATTATAAATACCCCTCACCTATGTATGAGGAAAATATACATGGATTTGCACCTTTTATACCTTTTAGACTGATAAATGAATGGTTATATCTTTTTTTTGTTAATGTCTAGTGTGTACATTATTGTTTTGATATCCATAAGTGGTATACTTTATCCATTTATAGGTATTTTACACACCTATATGTTATTATAAGTGTTATGTAGGTCACATAGTGTGTAAAAGTGTTGGTGATTGAGTTTGAAGTGGAATTTTACTAGTAAGTACCTTAGATCAGACCTTCATTTCATGGCCCTCATGTTATAGCCACTTAACACAGCCTCCATGTGAAACATTATTTTATAGGATATCTTAGATATATTAGTTTAGTTTTTTTTCTAATTCATTAGTGTTGTTTAAGGAAAATATATTAAATAATCATATTGGTGCATCACCATATTTATATTTGGTTTCTTTTTAATCATCGCTCTTATCCCTTTTCCCCCCAAAATTAGTAGGTTCTCCTATAGGTCACCCACAAATTTTTACCAATCTCATTCTACCCAAATATTAGAGAGAGATAAACCATCTTTTCCTAAAGGTGAAATTTAGAGTGTTAACATTAACTCTCTCAATCTCCTGCATAGTGCAAAATAATGTTTTTGAGGTGTTCAAGATCTTATTAATGATTGATAGACCTGAGTGGGTTCGATGAGGTAAAAAATTATAGGAGTATGAATTCAATCACCCTCTCCACATTCTACAAACTCTTTTTAATACCATTCAATTGCTTCATGAAGTTTTGAGTACTAAACTGAGGCCCTTGGAAATCTTCTTAGTGCATAACAAGGTTTTAAACTACCCTTTCTATTTAAAGATAATATATACATTATAAGACCCTAATAAACAAGCCAATTATATAATTTATAAGTAAAATACCTTCTCCATCTCTTAAAATATCCATTTTTCACCATGCACACCATCCATGGAGTTATGAGCTTTCCATGGCTGCTTCTCACGCACACAAGACTCTGTGTGAGACCAAGAGAGAGGGTATTTTAGACGAAAACCTTTCAAAATGTATTTCATGGTTATAAAATCATATAATAACATATAAATTATTTTATATCATGTTCCTCAATTATCTCCAATGATTATTGACTTTTCAAAAGTTCTAGCTACCTGATTCTCATAATTTGGGGTTTTATAGGCCATTAGGTCAGTTTGGCCCTAATGGCCTTATGTAGAATTTGTTTCCAATTTATAAAGGATCTATTTATCATGAAAACTCTTGATAGGACTCTTAATTATTTTCATACTCATCTAAAACCAATTTTAAAGTCAATATGACATATTTCCTTCACACTTATGTCAATAGACTTGAAGCTCTCTACTAGGCCTATAGATGCACAGTCTAGGTTGCTTGAGTATAAAGACTCACAATGAATTATTATGTTTTATTTATCTCTAAATATAGGTAATTATATCCTTTAATCACATTTCAAAAAATTTATCACTTTTATAAACTTCAAACTCACTTCAAGATGCATGTTTCCCTCAACATGCTCAAACATGCCTATTTGTTTTTGATAAAGTTTGTTAGTGCACAAGAAATTAGTGTCATACTAAACATTCACCTAACTAAGAAGGTAATAAACATTTCAAATCATCCTCCCCTTGGTATCTAAATCTATTTTAGTTTTGTACCTCATCATTCCATACAAAAATCACCTCATTTACTTGAAGATGAAGACCTATAGATCTTTAGACCTATAGGTCTACATTCTCATTATTTCAAGCCCTTACTCATCCATGACTATTGAAAATTTTCATTAATTGAGATTTTATTTATAATTGTCATTGAGTATTGATATTTCATATTTGATGTTATCATTGATGTCAAAATTTCTTATGAAGATGCATGGTTCTTTCATCGATGTTAATCTAATATCATATATGTCAAAGGTTCTTATTAAAATGCTTGATCAAGTAATCCTTGAGGTGGCATGATGAAATGAGGTATCTTAAAATAAGAAGATGTGTGTTCTAAAGATCAATGTAATTAGTTCTAAATATGTTTCTAATGAGCTACAAAGATGAGAATGCTCCAAATAAATTTTGATAGTGTTTGAGCATGAGAGAGATTGTTTAAGGTTGTACATGAGGTATTGAGCACCCTTAAAACGATTAGAAGGTTAGCTCTGAATACCTGTAAATGAAAATCTAAAGATAATACAAAGATCCTATTTGAGCTTCAAATATCTATAAGTAGGTGAACATTGACATAGGTGAGTCAACTTTTTTAAGTATGTGCATAAACTTTTTGGGGATGGTTTGTAAGAAAAGGCTTGAAATGCATTTTGAGGTTTCTCAAGTGCACAAAATGAAGAGTTGTCTACTCTAAAAGGGTTTGTCAGTGTTCATTGGCATCTAAAACATATGCACAAGAACCTAAGATGCTTATGGTAGATAATGAAAGGTGCTAGCTTAAAGTTACAAGCATTGGTTTATAGAAAGAGGAGCTAAGTTTTATGAATGATTGTTAAAACTATAAGATGGTCTAAACCCTCATTAAACCCTAATAGTGACCCAATGTTGAAGATTTTTTCCTAAAGATATTATAAAGGTTTGATATTATTAAATAAGTGATTGGAGGTTTCTCTACCAAGAATCTCCAAGTGTGGTTGGTTTCTCAGGTGAGTGAGTAGACCCTATAATAAAATGCTTGTCTTTCATAGTTTACTATATAAGATAGAGTTGAACAAGTCAAAGTAATTAATTGGATGAATATAAAAGTGTGAGACTTGTATGTATTATTAATAAAGGTTTATATATAGGTTATAGATATCAAGTGTGCAAAGTTGGTGATCCAAGTTGGCTAGTCGCTTACAGATCTAGTGGTGCAAACAATAAGAAAATCATATAGAAGTGAGAATATGATCTTGGATATGTTTTCATGTAAGAAAAATGCATTTTAAATTATTATGATTTTTTTTGGGTCTTTAATTATCTATCCATTCTTTGAAAAAGCTTTGAAGTTAATGTAAGAAGTTGAAACATTTAAGCTAAAATGGTTTATCCAGTTGAGTAGAGTTTGTGAGAGAGGTTAGGAGATTGGTCTATAAGACCAATATTTTGCATTATATCTCATGATATGATTGGTTTATTTTTATTTTAAGGCTTTATAAGATATTTTTCATGCATTGAAATTCCCTTAAGATATTCAATCATGTGTCAGATGCTCATGTTTCCTTGACTGTGTTTTGAATTCAATTGGTAGTTTTAAGTGAACATCTTGTAGAGAAGTGTTTGAGCCTGTTACCCTAAGTTGAAGAATTATATGAATATTATGATGACCCTAAGTTCATGAGGATTTTTAATATGTAATTTTTTTCCATATCTATTTATCAAAATTGAGTATATATTTTATATTTTGAAGATAAAGTTTCTATATATGTACAGGCCTTTTATGAGCAGTGATTTGAAAAGGGGTTCAAGTGGTAGTTGGACCTAAAAGGTATTTTGGACCTAAATTGATTTTTTTAAAGGTCTATTTTATTGTAATATGGTGTTTTAATTCTATTTGAGGTTTTTGGATATGCTTAAAGAAAGATCAAAGGGTAACATGTTAAAAAGGCCTATTAGGTCTTCATAAGCCTAAACTAGGAGTAAGGGCTAATTGATGTATGTTCAAACTATTTTATTGATTTATTAATGATTAAGGAATATTATTTTGATATGATAAAACCTATTCATTTTTGACCTAAGTGATTTGAATATATGGCCTACTAAAAAAGATATGATCAAGTGACTTGTATAAAAGTAAGGTAGTTTCAACCTATTTGGTATGCGAAGAGGATGCGAACCATTGGTGTAAAAAATAAGGTCATGTAGACCATAAAACATAAGTCATGAATATATAATATAGGTTATACTAAATAGAATCAAGGTCAGAAGACCTAATCAACCCATGAAGAGGGGCGTTGAGTAAAGAAGGCTGAAGGCCAATTTGAGAGGGATAAAAGTGAGAAAAGATTTAAACAAGTAGATCATCATTTATTATATAATAAATAATTTTTTATAAAGGTGATCAAATAATCAAGATGGTAATTTGGTACTAAGTCATTAAGGGGGTTGGTGCCTACTTACAAGTGGGTGCTTATTAAAGCCCTACTAAGTTGGAGGTCAGGTAGTTGGGGTTGGTGCTCCATGTGAAGTTGGTGCTTAAATATAGATTGATTTTTGACTTATATTATTATATTCCATTTTATTCATTAGTGGGTTTTTTCCTAGAGATTTTCCCATGTATATATTGTGTTCATGTATTTCATGATCTTATGATTTGATGCTTACGTTTGCTAGGATGCACATTCTTGTTAGAAAGGTACATATATGGTTAAATGAAAGTAAATGAAAAGTTTTTAAGATTGATTCATCCCCCTCTTAGTCATATTATTTCTAACAATTGGTATCAGAATAGGTCCTTTGGATAAGGCTTAACAACTTAAAAGAGATCCTAAGAAGCAAGGATGACTAGTCAGTAAGCTCAAAGTGGTTTCTCTACTAGTAAGGCTCCATTATTCAATATATCTAACTATGCCTTTTAGAATGTTATAATAAATATATATCTAATGTCAAAAGGACATGATATTTTGTAGTTAGTTATGGATGGTTATATTGTACCTCTAATTCCACCTATAGATGTAATAGGTAAGAAGGCTAGTAAAAACAACTCCAAGGTAATCAATGTCATTTTGTGTGGCCTATCAAAGGTATAAATTGTAAAACTAATACATTGTGTTTTATCTAAATATATATGAGAAAAATTGAATACCATCTATGAAGGAGACACTAAGTTAAATATGGCTGAGTTGTAGACCCACAAAGAATAGTTTTAAGTCTTGAAAATGAATGAAGATGAAACCCTTACATCATACCTATTGAAGGTTGATTAATTTATCACAATCATTAGAGGATTGGGAGAAAACATAAAAGAGTCTAATTTTTTTCAAAAGGTATTAATATCACTAACTCCTAAGTTTGACTCTAAGGTGTCTATAGTAGAATAGATGCAAGATTTGGAAAAGCTAGAGATGGATGGGATTTATGGCATATTGATTTCATATGAGATAATAAAAATGAAGAAAGACCTTTCAAGAAGGAATTATATTTCAAGGTTAAAGAGAATTGAAAGGCTGAGAAGGTCAAATATGAGTTATGTTTAGATATGGATGATGGTGAACTCATAGCTATGTTTGTTAGGATGTTAAGCTTTGGCTTAGGAAAGTACAAGGTTAAGTTACCCTTCAAATTTTTTAACTATGGTAAGATTGGTCACTTTGCAGCCAAGTGTCGTAATGAGTACAAATCTGAGCATGATGAAGAAAATAATGAACACCATGGAGATGATAAAAGAGTGTATAAGTTTGAAAAGAATAAGAGAGATTTCAAGAAGATTAAAAGATGGAAAAGATCATTCAAGAATAAGAGTTTCTATACCAAAAAATACAACTCATTTGATGTAAGTGATTCAGACACATTTGACAGTGATGATGACAAAAATGAATCTAAATATGACAAAATAAACTTTGTTCATAGGTGAAGAATTAGACAATGAGGGTTGTTCAAATGGGAAAGGTATTATAATTGATATGAAGAATTATACTATGATATTAAATAAGCTAAAGTGGATCTTGATGCTGAACTCATGAGTACCCATGAATATTTGAATCTTGTGAAAAAAAAGAACAAGAAATTGAAGTCATTAACTCAGGACTATGAGGAGTAGATTGGATTATTTGAGGAAAGGCTAAGAAAAACTTCCAATGAGTATGAATATATCATCCAATAAGTTGAAACCCAAATAGAGATTATGGAATCAAGCCTAAAGGCTAAAAATGAAGATTAAAACAAATATGAAATTGAAATAGAATCTATAAAATTTAAGTTGTATCAAGCATCTAGCAAGGTGAAAATCTTTGTGATATTTGAAAAGAGCACTAAGGCTCTAGATGATATTTTAAGTAGTCAAAAGTCTAAAAGTGACAAGATAGGTCTTGGTTTCAAAGAATACCAAAAGAAGGAACCTCAAGTCATGAAAATGACTATTGAAAACAAGAATATCAACATGAAAATACCTATCAAATATCCTAATGATATAAGGTATGATAGTTATTTTAAGAGTTACTATTTTACATATAGTCAGTTTGATCATAAATAAAGAGAATGTAGAATACCCTTAAAAAATGAGTACTCATAGAATTATAGAAGAAGAATTAATTCGTCAAAGGGATGCCATAGTCATCACTAGTCAAATTATATGTATAATGTGTTTTATTATAGGTATCATAATGTAGGACACATTGCAAGATTTTATCCTAATAGAGTTATAAGATCATCAAGTCAAAGTAGGAAGTTCGAAGCTCCTAGAGTGTAATAAAGGCAAATGAATGTATGGAAACCAATGGTAGTATAGATAATTCATTATCAATCTACAAGCTCAAGTGGACTACTTGATGAGATAGAGCATACCTCAAGTGAGAAATCAAGTAAGAAATGTCAAGAACACTTGTTATCTACATGTCTTGACAAAGAAATTAAAGAAAAGAATAAGTATGACAAGTTTGATGATGAGATCAAGCCTAAATTACCAATCAAGTCCAAAAGAATGTTGAAGAATAATCAGTCTTGTGAAAAGATGGAGAATAAAGAATCTCCTTAGTTCATATTGTTTTAATGCCCTATAAATAAGGGGTTGCTCCATTAAGATTCATGGCCACATTATTCTATCAGTAGAAGCATGAAGGTGTAGAAAATGAATGTGTATTTTAAGAAGATTACAAGTTATATATGTTTTAAACAAGGAGATGAAGATGGATGTTATCTATTCCTATGCTGATAGCTCTGTGGCTTGAAGTAGTAGCATGATGAGAGATCTAAGACTAGTATCAGGAATATGAAATCAAAGTGAAGAAAATTGGTATATAAGAGGTAAGATTATGAGATATTTTTGTTATGAGTAAGTGATCTAGATCTATGAAGGAAAAGGGGGAGTCCTTATTTTCAAATTTGGTATCTAGTAAGGGATATCCTTGTGTACAATCAATAGATTGATACTCTTCAGTGATTTCAAAGAAAGGTATGTGATCTTGAGTTCTTAGTTCTTACAAAGAATATATGATTGGTCTAAGGGGGAGATTAGTATCTCTATTTTATTTTTAAAATAAAGTGATTGCTTTTTTATATGCATGGACATAAGGAGAAATTGTGTCTAAGATGATTAATAGATTCTATTTATTGAGATTTTGATGAATAAACTAGGAGAGTGACCTGATTGAGAAGTTTATAAGAATGGTTGTCATAGTTTATGAAGACTATGTGTCATCTAGTATCTTTTGAGAGATAGTATCATCTTACAATGAGAAGTGTATGATATCAATATTTTCAAATGATATTTTATTTTTAATTATAAAAAAATCATGGTGGATACATGGTTTGACAAGGAGTTATTCAAGTAGGTTAACTAAGCTTGATCTATGTTGAAGTGGTTCTGTAATCTGAATTCATTATGAAAAAGATGATAGTTTTGGAATAACTTTGTAATTAATTCCAAAGGGGGAGAAATATTAGAAAACTTTTGAAAGAGAGAAAGATCAAAAAGGATGAGAAAGGACAAGAACTAGATCTAACAGATGATTATCATCAAAAAGTGGTTGATAGAGTTTTCTATGTATGTTTTTCATCAATGACAAAGGGGATATTATTGAACATTATCATTGATTAAGGGAGAGTATATTGAGCATTATCATTGAGTGTTGATATTTGGTCTTTAATGTTGTCATTGATATCAAAAGTTCTTATGAAGATGCATGGTTATTTAATTGATGTCAATATAATATCATAGATGTCAAAGGTTCTTGTGAAAATGCTTGGTCAAGTAAGCCTTGAGGTGGAATGATGAAATGATTAACCTTTGAAGAATAAGTTATGTGCTCTCAAGATCTACATAAGTAGTTTTAAAGATGCTCTGAATTAACTACAAAGATGGGAATGCTTTGAAGAACACTTGGAAATGTTTGAGCATAAAAAAACTATCTAAGGATGTAGATGAGGTATTGAGGACCTTGAAAATGATTATAAGGTCAGATTTTAAGACTTGTATATTTAGATCCAAAGATGTTATGGAAATCACAGCTGAGCTTTGAAGATCTATTAAAAAATTTTGAATAAGTTATGTTGAAGCTCCACAAAAGAGTGAGTGTATGACTTTTCTTGAGTATACACAAGAGGCCTTGGAACATAATAAAGTTACAAGGTGAAGTCTATAGGGTGGAAAGAAGGTGAGATTCATGGCATAATAGTACTTGTTGGTTAAAGCTTAGAAATTAAAAAGAGATATAGTGGCTAGATGAGGTAACATTATTAGCTCCCATGGAATGAGTGAGTAGGTGAACATAGATAGAGATGAGTTAAGTTTTTTTAAGTATGTTCATGAAGTTTTAGGTCATAGTTTGTAAGCAAAGACTTGAAAATCATTTTGAGATTTCTCGACTATATAGAATGAAGAGTTGTCTACCCAAGAAGGTTTTCTTAGTGCTATTTGGAACATAAAAAATTTGCATGAGAATGTAATATATTCATGGTAGATGAGGAAGGGTTTTAGTTCAAAGTTACAAGCATTTTTTTTTGGATAGAAGAGATAAGTTTTATGAATGATCATTAAGACTAGAAAATGGTCTAAACATTGATTTAACTATAATAGTGACTTGATGTTGGAGATCTTGTTCTAATGAGATCATAAAGGTTTTATATGATAATATAAGTGATTTTAGGTTGAATTGAACTCTACTAGGCATCTCCAAGTATGATTGGTTTCTCAGGTGAGTGAGGAGACCCTATAATAAAATGCTTGTCTTTCAAAGATTTGTTGTCTCAAATAGAGTTGACTAAGTCAAAGTGACTAAGTGAATGCAGATCAAAGTGTGAAACTTTTATTTATTGTTCATAAAGGTTCTGGATAGGTTTTAGATCTTAGGTTTTCAAAGTTGGTGATCCAAGTTGTCTAGTTACTAATAGACCTAATGGTGTAAATAGTAAGGAAATCATATAAAATTGAGAAGATGATTCCTTATATGATTTCATGTAATAATGATGCATTAGAAATCATGATTATGTTTTTTTGGTCCTTAATTATCTATCCATGATTTTTAGAAGCTTTGAATTCAATGTGAGAGGTTGAAACATTGAATCCAAAATGACTTATTTGGCTGAATAGAGTTTGTGAGAGAAGGTCAGCAGATTAGTCTGTAAGACCAATAGTTTTCATTATAGCTCATGATCTGATTAGTTAAGTTTGATATGAGGATGTTATAATATATTTTTCATGCATTTAAATCCATTTAATATATTCAAACATGTGTCATATTTTTATGTTTCCTTGAATATGTTTTGAAGTCAATTGGCAGTTTTGAGTGAACATCTTGCAGGAAAAGTGTTTGAGCCTCTTACCCTGAGTTGAAGCATCAGATGAAGATTATCATGAACCTGAGGTCATGACGTTTTTTAATATGTAATTTTTTTCATTTTTTTTTCAAAATTGAGTATATTCCTTAGTTTTTCAAGACAATGTTTCTATATATGCATAGGTCTTTTATGACTAGTAATTTGAAAAGGGGTTCAGGTGGTAGTTCAACCTAAAAGGTATTACGAACATAAATTAAATTTAGATAAGGTATATTAGATTTTAATATGAATTTTTACTACTATGTGATTTATTTTTATATGCTTAAATAAATATCAAAAGGTAATGTGTTGTTAAGAAGGCCTATTAGGTCTTCATAAGCCTACAATAAGAGTTAGGGCTAATTGATGTATGACCAACCTATTTTATTTATTCATTCATGATTAAGGAATGTTATTTTAATATGATAAGACATATTAATGAATTACCTAATAAATTTTAATGTATGACCAACTAAGAAAGATATGATCAAGTGACTTGTAAAAAACTAAGGTAGTTTAGGCTTATTTAGTATGCAAAGAGGATGTTAAGTGTGGGAGAGAAGAAGAGGATAATAAAATGATATAGATAACTGGTGAGGAAAATTAGGTAATTTATACCATTATATATAATTCATTAATATCTAAGATAGGTTCCACAAAATAGAATCAAGGTTAGAAGACCTAATTAAGACATGAAGAGGGTTAGTTGAGTGAAGAACGATGAAGGCTAGTTTGAGAGGGACATAAGTGAGTGAAGAGATGAAGAAGTAGATCATCATATGTTATAGAATAAAAAAGGGTTTTTTAAGGTGATGAAATAATTATGTGGCTAAGTTAGTGTTGAGTTATCTAGGGGTTTAATGCCTCATTGCAAGTGTGCTTTCTAAAGCCTAGTTGATTTGGTGTTGAGCTAGTTGGGGATGGTGCTCCATGTAAAGATGGTACTTAACTAAATATTTATTATTGTAGTCAATTTTATTCATCAATGTGTTTTATGCCCCTATAAGGTTTCCCATGTATATGTTGTGTTCATGTATTTCATTATTTTATGATTTAATGCTTATGTTTTCTAAGATGTAAATGTTTGTTAGAAAGGTTCATGTATGGTTTACTAGAATTAAATGAAAAGTTTTAAATATTGATTCAACCCCCCCCCCCCACCACCCATAAATCATCTTGTTTCCAATAATTCCTTGATTATCTTGGTATTAAAACATATTTCCATCAAATCCTAACAATATTCATGTCCTTTTGATCCTCAACTTCTCTGACAATGTAAGTTATATCAAATCTTCATCCATAATCATGTGTATTACCATTTATCTCCTTTAGTCCTACTTAGACATTTTTACATTTATATTGGCTTTAGTATCCTTTTTATAACTCTATGAGTAAATTTTAATAATTTAGAGTGTGTTTCATATGTACCTTTATCTCTTATAACTTCAAATCTTCTACAAAACTTGATCATCTCTACCATAAGCATGTATGTACTTAATTAGGTTTATACATTTTTAGGATATGAGGATGATCTATTATTATGAGGAAATGAAGCACATGAGATTAAATTATAGGTTATGCTTACAATATTAGGACCTATGTATGCAATAGTATATCCTCATGATCCTTTATAACTATCAATAGTAGAAACACATTTGTTCACCATTGCAATGAAGGTCACTCAATGTGTGGTAGTCATACTTAGGTTTGGGACTTGAAGGAGGTTGGGTAATCACTTGGTATGCAACCCTTGACTTGAGAAAGCTTGGATGAGTTTTTAAAAACTAGCATCACAACATCCAATTCTGATTCATCCCTTTCATGCATTGAAGACCCTAAAATATCAAGAAACCAATTGTCATTAAGTTACAACTATTCTAGACTAAATATTTCTTATTTCCCTGAACTCACATGTGCCAACCAATGGTGAAGAATGAATTGGAATGACTATGAAGACTCATAAAATACATATATAACCATATTCTTATCAACAAAGCCAATAATATAAGGAAACTATTCAAAAGTTGGCCCTGTGTAGATGCAAAATACAAATTTGACTGCTTAGGTTCTTAACATTTGTTCATAAAGCATAGGGAATAAAAATAAAAACCAATGCCAAGGATTTTAATTCCATTAGACCCCCCTTCCTTTACCCATACTATTTAGTCACCATTCTATTCTTTGTTTCCTATAATTAGTCCCCTCTAATATATTTGACCTCCTTTGACTCTTCCTTGATCGTACAAATCTTGGAAACACCTACCAAAACCTTATTTTCCTACTTTTTTCCTTTATTGAGATCTTGGGAAACCATTGCGGGCCACAAGGAGAGAAATGAGGAGTCAAAAAATTCTTTAAAATTAGGTGGTACATATGGAGTGAAGTTTAAAGGTAATTTTAAGCATGTAGATCCATTTTATGATGAATAAATGACATTTTATCCCTAAAAAAAGACCTCTTCTTGCATATAAGACCACTTTTTTAATGTCTTAGAATGGTTATGAGACCCTTTAAAAATATTAATTTCAATTTTACATCAAAACACATCTTATTTAAATAATTATAATATGTAAGTTAACCTTATATGACATGTTTGAGGGCATTTGATGATTTGGAGGGCTAATTGGAGATTGAAACATGATTGACAAAAAGACCATGAAGACAACCTTGGATAAATCACTAGACCCCTTGTCAAGATCCCAAAAAAGATTTAGACACGTCTTAAATTTTTCTAACAAGGCCTCCCCCTTAATAAGTAGCTAAAATAAGCATAAATATAATAAGAACAAGACACATTAATCTCTCCAAATACCTTAATTTATGATAAAAATACCTTAACCTTATCAGTCAAGGTATAAACCATAATTTATTATTTAAAGACACTTGAAACCCTTCCATATGACCCATGACAAACTATGAAGACCTAATATTTCATCTAATGACTCACAAGATGTTCTCACATGATGACCAATCAAGCAATGCCAAACACATACTATGAAACCTTAAATAATGCTAATAAAGATTTCAAGAAGCATTTATAAGACCATGAAAATATCTATACCCCCATGTAAAATCTTGGAGGTGTTTTATGAGAAATTTTTGAATTATAGGGTTTGAAATTTGGCCTAGGAGGACAAATTATCAACACCAGTGAAATCTAGTTGACTAAATATCCTAGACATGTAAGCAAAAAGAAATACTATACATACTAGCATGATATAGTTTAATGCTTTGATAAAACCTATGAACAAAGGATAAGACTAGATATACCAACCTAATATAGTTGACTGAAAGTGAAAATTTTAAAATGTAATGGTCACATCGGGTTCACCATAATGTATGAAATAAATTAAAATAGATATATATCTTATCTAACTTATTAAATCAAAGATTGGATAAGGCAATCAGTTAACATCCATTAAAATACATGATTATATTGGGAGAATGATAAAATTTAATATGATAAACCTAAAAAAGGTGTCTCTTACCACACAACACCAAATGAGAGGGTTTAAAAGCCTTTAGGAAAATAACACTATGTAATAACACTACCTAGTTCTAAGTAAATATAAATTATGTAATATGGTGCTTACCAAATCTTGTGGCATGAATGGGGATTGTTAAAAATAAATAAATAATAAACAAATCATGGTAGGAAATTTGGTTTCTTGATCACCTAAAATTATTGATAGAAATTAAGGAAAACCTTATATCTACACTAAGCTTAAACATAGAGGTAATATAATCGAGGAGTTATACATTCATAACATATATTACTTATAGAATATCTATCTATAAAATGAAATAACAAGAGTTAGGAATATTTTCCTTGGGTTAACTAATCGAGTCTCAATCTATCCATTTTCCAATGGTGATTTGCAAGAGGGTTGTGGCTTTGCAAGGATCACACTATAGAAATTATATGTAGGATAAAAGACTCCTACTTTCAATCTAAGAATTATCACAAGAAAAGTAATATCATCTCCAAGGAAAAACCAAACAAATGGCCCCTTCAGATGCTAATTTATTAGAATTACAAACTATAATGATGAAAAAAATAATTTTACTCCCATTGGATTGAAATGGGGCCTATATTTAAATTAATGGATAAGCCTTAACCCTTCCATAATTTTAGTCAATAAGATTGGTTAGATCGATCCCATTATTTCAAAAAAGTTACCACTAGGCATAAAACTAAGTCCATTATGATGAATTAGTTTTGTAACATTTGCTTAATCCTTTCTAACAAGACTATCCTAGATGACTTCATATAAAATAGGGTATTTTCTTAGTTAGGGGATATTTTAAAGTATAATTGTTTAGGGAAATATGTGAATAGGGTTTGGAATGCTTGGGGAGTTGGTTAAGCATTATTTTTAATGGGTTTAGGTAATAATATATATGACAAATATTCTTAAAAAACACTAATACTCCATCCATAATTTTATTGGTGCACCCTTTAAGGCATGCACTCAGAGATATTGAAACTTGACAGGTTATTGTAATAGAGAAAGTATCAACAAATTTTAAATTTTAAAAATAATTTGTGTATACACATCCCTTTATGTCTTAACCTCTTTTTTTATGTTTATTTTTTGTCGAGTGATCTTTCTCTTATTTTATAAACTATGATGTGTAGTGTATGGGGATAAAATAATTGAATTATATTAACTAGTATGAAGATATTTTGAATCAATTAGTAAACATGAATTAAATTTTTGAAGGTGGAGTTGCATCTCTTACAATTCTATTTAAAGTAGGTTATTTGATGGATCTTAATACTTTCAAATTTTTCCTTGAATCATTTAAATATATATCCTAAAACAATAGGATAAAAGTTCCTTATTGTCTCCCAAAATTCTCTCATTACACTTAACTTAGTAGTTATATTTTAGAGTACAAAACCTTGGGTAGAAATACATGTTCATCATCATCATAATCTAAAAGAGTGATATGGAGGAAAGGATTCATGTTGAATAACTTAAGAATAGGTTGAATACTAATATGAGTAGAAATCATAATGTGATATTTAGATTTTGTATTTGGAAGTTGGATGATTTAACTATTTGAGTATTCCTCATACTTAAAACATTTTCCATTATGGATAAATTTTATGCCCTGGGTACTAGAATATGAAATATCTCTCATGTGATGAGTCCATGAATGACCTAAAAGTATGTTACATGAGAGTGGAAGGTATATAACTATAATCTTTATCTATATATTTTTTGGTCTAATAATGGCAAGGATCCAAATGCAACCAGGAGGATTTTTATTGATTTTATCAAATCCAAGACAAGTGAGCCAAGTTTTATTGAGGTTATATTTAGAATATCCATTTTTGTCAAAAATTAAAGAGAATTAAAATTAATGCATGAATATTCATTCACCAAATATATCCTTATTAAGGTATTATTTATGTCAATCTTAATGAAGAGAAGTAGGTTATCATCTTGAAAAAAACATTATTCATTTATCATATACTATTTAGAAAACTATATGAAGGGTTTCATAGAAGAAGGTAGAGAAATGGTTTCAATAGAATGAACTTACATAGGTGTGGGACTTTTGGAAATGGAATTAGGCATATACAAATCATTCGATAGGGGTTATTGGATGTCTTAAAATTATTTCATAAGGGACTTGTGATTGTAAGGATAAGTTCTTACTAATTCCATGAGTGGAAATTTTCAAGGCATAAAATTAAGATCATCTATAAAATTCCAATGTGGTTTGGAGGAAGAACTACCATGAGGCTTAGTTTTATTATAGATTATGTTATTAGAAGGGATGAGAAAACTAAATTGAGGCTTTGATTATGGAGTCAACTCATCACTAGTGGATTGTTATGAAGAGGAAGTAGGATTAGTTATAGTATTTTTAATGAGCTATTCATCATTATAGGGATTATTAGGTTTATTAAGGTCTTTATGAGTGAGAATACAATGGTAAATAACATTTTTTGTATTCATATGTTTGGAGTTAGTGTAACATTGGTCATAGTTGTCATCAATAACACAAATATTTGTGTTGAGTTATTATGTATTGGGATCCAAATAATCCTTTTGATATTTTTGATTTGGAATTTTTTTGAGTAGATTTAATATATTCATTATGGAAAAAATTCATCATATAATCATGATCAAAATATTCTCCAAATATGATGGAAACAACAATTTTTAGAAGGGCCTAACATGTCGCATGAGAGTGGATAATGGTGACATGAAACCAATAATTTTTTTAAGGATCATACCATGATTGAGTAACAATATTAATGTGGATGAAAGGATTAGATGAGGATAAGAAATTACTCATTTATGACACACTAAAGGGTAGATCGAAAGGATTTTTAGTAACCAAGTTGGTGGAACTTGTTTTGGTTTGAAGAGGATTAGGTTGAGAAATGTTAATGATTATTACATTAGTTGAAGTTCAAAAAAATTCCTTTATGATATTATGAGAAGGTTAAAATTGAGTCACTAGGAAATATTATCTTTTTTCTTGATAAAAATCCTCTTATAATGTTTGGAGAGAAAAATCCCAACATTGTATTGAAGAAATGATTTAATAGAAGTAATAAAAAAATTAAAAGATTATTATCACTCATGTATTCTCACACTTACATAATTTGAAATTTATGAACTAGAGCATTTACTATATCCTCCAGTTGTATAATGAATTTTTTATGGAGTTGGTTATACCATTCTAATTCATCTCTTATGAAGGTTTTGAAAATAATTTTATTAGTGACAAAGGTATTAGCTTGGACCCATTCCTTATACATACTACCAAAATATTTAAAGAAAATAATAGGATCTTTAGTCTTATCATATGTGATAGTTGGAGAAATGTTTCTAATGTCTATGGTTGAAGATGTTATAGCATTTTATTATGCATGGAAGGTTAAGGGATAATATTCCCATTGGAATCTATAATAGGAGGAGGAAAAAAATTATGAATTTGTTGAGACACAATGAATAGAGGTTGGATAGCCATTTGTAAAATGTGATTTTGATTTTGGAGTATTTGGGATCTATTAGTTGTTTACATGATATTCATTTTTTGAATCATTTATGAAAGGAGTTGAGTTGTATCAAAAGATGGGTTTTGATTAGAAATGTTATGAGGAAAATTACTAGTATTGGTATTGGGAGGAGGACTCCCAAGATTTGTATTGATTACTCTAACTATGAAATAAGCAAGTTTGGATAAATACCATCATTGTTATGAATGATATTATCATCAAGGATTTTAAAGATGTTAGAATTATCTAGACCATCATTGTGAGTGATTTAAACAATGTTACATGAAATAGATCTAGATGTATTTTTGGAATAATCACACCATGAAATGTTGTCTTCAATGATGGACAAGGTAGGTAGAAAATAAAAACCCATGTAAAAATTGAGTGGGTTGAAACTATCAAGAAAAATTATGATAGGTGACATCATGATATTGACTATATTGATAGAAAAAAGATATCTTATAGAAAATAAATACTATAATCTAGGATGATATAGTTCATTTGAATTTAATCAAGATAAAATTATATTGGTTAGATTGATATAGTACATTAAGAAAGGTGACAAAAATGATGGTTGGGTTAAACTAAATGTATTAGCCTATTCGATATAGTCTAATAAGAAAGGTGGTGAAAATGATTATAAGTGAATTGTATTAAGTTGTTTGATATAGACACATATAAAGGGTATGAGATATATATTATATTGAGGTGGTTGATATAGTCTAATTTAAGATAATTATGGGTTAAAAGAAATAGATTGGTTTAATTTGTTCAATGCATTTTATAAAATAGGTGGTTGGAAATAAATGAAACATATCACGCTATTTGATATAGTCAAAAAAGTAGAGGGATATGTAATATAGATAACTTTAAGATGTTTGATGTAGATAAGGATGCAAACACAAGAGACTAGACATAGTTGTTCAATATAGTCGACACACATAGGTAATTGTATTAACATTGGCTGATGTAGGTACAACATTTAACACAAAACTATATTGATGTTGGTCAATATAGTCCGCATTACCCTATACAACATAAAGGAAAAAATTCAAATATAATTTTTTTTCTAATAATTTTTATGAAAATAAAACTAGGTATACACATTAAAGGATTTGACTAATTTTTAGGCTCTCATAAATACTTAGTCATCTATTGGATAATGTTAGCCTAATGTTTTAGAGAAATAACTACAAGTGAAGTACCATACCCATATCCTAATAAAATTATTTTTTATGGTAAACTGGGAGTAACTTCCTAGTACTAAATAATAACTGGTGCAATATAGAATCATATGGATGGATGGGTTACTAAAGTTCAATAAAAAAGAAATCCTAGGTGTTTATCATATACCATGAGGCATGTGGAGACTAAATTTGATGTTCTTCTCTATACTGTGGATATGAATATTATGTCAATCCCATCATGTTGGAGGTAATTTTTCATTGATTTCAAAAGGATGCTATCATGTGTGCATTGATGTCAAAGGTAATGATAATGTGGTGATGTCATAATGGTAATGAGTTTGAGCCTAAAGTTGTACAAGGTAGGTTTGGATGCATATGAGCTAAGGTAAGAATATTTTGAGGCTTTTCATTTTGTATTCATCCTAATTGATGATTTTTAATCTCAAACAATAAAATATAATTATGTGAACAGTGTGTTGGCATAGGCTTGGTTGCCTTGTGTAATGGCATATGCTTGGTAGACTAGTAGTTTAAGCTTGTTAAGGCTAGGGAGAACATGGATGGAAAATGTAGAGAATGAAATAAGTACATATGAATTTTTAATTATGATTTGAGATTAGTACAAGAAGGATCCTAATTATTTTTATATCCAAGTTTGACTTATAGTCTTAGTCCTAGTGTGCATAATTACCTAGTGACGCCCAATTAGAGAGTCAAGGTGAGATTCAAAGATGGTAGATCCCATATAATAATGTAATGAGGTGTGATATATTGGGTTAAATTTGACCATTTTATAGGTCCTAATGAGGAATTAAAAGTAAGAAACAATGTTGGAAGGACACTTGTGTATGCAAAATGAAGGATTCCTAGTTTGAGAAGAGAGTTTAGTTGCTCATTGACATGTGTAAAGTTTGTATGGAAACATAATAATTTTGAGAGAGGTGGTAAATGGAACCAATAATTATTTCCATGTATTTTTTAGTGGATTGATAGGAAAATATTTATGAACATTTGTTAAGAATGTAAACTAGTTAAAACCCTCCTTCAAGCCCTTATAATGACCTGATTGGAGAAATCTTGTTGGATATGGCCTAGAATGAATTGGTTGACCCATTTTGATAATTGGGAGGTGTAGAGGACTCTTCTAGGCACCTATAAGTGTAAATAGTGTGTTAGGGTAGTGAGTAGAAGGTATAGAAAGAAGCTTATTTTTAGAGAAATTGATGCTAAAGAAAGGGTTGATTGAGTCAACACTTGTAAGTGAATAGAGGTTAAATCTATAGAATTGTTATAAAATTAAATGGATTAATTTGGGCATGGTTTACCCTATTTTTAAATCATTTTGATAATTCAAGTTTGTTAGTTGCTAGAAGATAAATGGTGAAAATAGTGAATAATATCTAGGAGAGGATATATGTGTTTAGGGAAGTGCTTCAGGTTAGTAGGGATGTGTTAAATGACTTGGAATATTCTTTTAAGACCTATTCAATATGTTACATTGGTTAAGTGGTGATGTTGCTATAACATAGGTGAAATACTAATTTCAAAGTAGTTTATTTGAGTAGTAAAGATCGTGAGATAGTGATATGAGGAATTGGTTTGTTAGACCAATAAATGCTACTAGAGAAAGAGCAATATATACTTGAGAGTGATCTAGAGATCACATAGAATCTATGAATATCTATTATATTTTATGAAAATCTTATTTTATGTGTTAGAAAAGAACATCTACACGACTATACTATTAGAAGCTATAGGTAGTCTGAGTGGTCATCTTGAAGGAGTAAGTTTGATGTTGTTTGAGTAGTGTTGGAATATCCAATGAGTTTTATGTTTTTCTATAATACCCAAGTACGATGAAAAGTTATTGGATATCATGGTATTTCCTTGATTAGATATGGATAGTTAAAATGGTTTGACTACATGTGACCAATATGAGTGATCATATTGAGAAAGGTAGTTTGAGGTCTATTGTCCCCTATTGAAGTGTCTAAGGCACATGGAGGTGATGAAGAGGTCTTGGAAATTAAATCCATATTATATTTTCATTTGGTTATTTGAGATAAAGTGATAGTATGCTTTATAAGTCTAAGACTATGTTTTCTATATGTAAAGCCTAAAGATTGAGGATACCTAATTATTAGGTTCGAGGTGTGAGTTTGAGTTCCAGGTGGCATAGACCTATTTTAAAATTATAAATGGTATATTTGATAAAGTTTTGATGTATTTGAATCATTGGTAGAGGATGAAGGTAGACCAAAGAGTCCAATTTATAATGTGTGGGTGAGTAGGCCTAATTATTTTAGGTCTAACTAAGGCCTAATGGTGATTTAGGGATAATAAGATAATAGCTGACATATGAAGCATTTTATTTACCTAGTAACATGTCTGGAGACATATTTTAAGTGTAATACAAGTGTGTGAAGCATCTTGGCTGACCAAGATGGGTTATACCAAGAGGAGTGGTATAAGTACAAAGCCTAATTAGCCTATTTATGCTAGTTGTGTGTGTGAGGAGCCAAGAAAAGAAGATAAGATTTTAAAGATAAGGTATAGGTCATTGATTACCATCATAGAGTAAATAATATTAGACATTATTATCTGATCAAGGTGATGCATGTGAACACATAGGTCTAGACCTAATAAGCCTAGAAGAGGTAGTTTGAGTGAGTAAGCCTTAGAGGCTATTTGAGAGAGATTAAGGGGTGAAGAATGTAAGAAAGATGAGTCCATAATTAGGTGTATTTTAAATCATATCAAATTAGTGGAATCTAAGTTGGTTCTTCATGTCTTAGGGGTTTAGAGCTTCCTTGCTTGTTGGAGCTAACTAAAGGTCAAGTAGGTGCTCGACTAGATTGAGGGGTGGGTGCTCCTTGATCTGTTCATGCTAGTATAAATGTTGAATCTTATATTTATAGGAATGTAGTCCATATTTTAGGGTCTAATGGGTTTTATCCCTCATGAGGTTTTCCAACATAGATGATGTGTTCATATGATGTATATACTTGTTCATGCTTTGGATGTATGTGATTTCATGTTTATGTTGCTAAATCAAGTTGATGTATGATGGAATGGTTTTGGAATTGAATATGAATTATTGTCTATTAATTCACCCCCCAATATCAGTGACTAATTACAAAAATTAGTATTAGAGAAGGTCCTTTAGAGGAAGCTTAATAGCTTGAAGGATATCCTAAGTAACACAAGATGCCTAGAAAGAGAAAAGTTTTTTGGTGAATGCTTGAATTATATAAAAGAAAGAGAGGTTGTGATTAATCTTAAAGATAAGTATGTTAGTGTCTTACATGATTTGAAGTTTCAAAATAAGATGAATCATGATTTGAAATATATGGCGAAGGTTCTTAAAGAGCAGGTGTTTGTCTTGAAGAGTAACCTAGCCAAAGAGGTCAAGAACCATGCGAATAATAAGCAAGTCAAGGAGAATGCAAAATTAGAAATAAATGTAAGAAGGTAAATCAGATAGACCAATGTAATGATGTATTATTTTCAAGTCCATTGTTATTCTTGTCATCTATTTGACCATAAGGAAAGGGACTATAGAAGGAAGCCATCAAGAAATGAGTCTTCATAAAATTTTGAAAGAAGTATTTGGAAAAGGAGGGACCTTAGATGAAATCAGTCAAAAGATATGACTAATGTTGGGTATTTTAGATGTCATTATCTAGGACATATTGAAATATCATGTAAGATTAGGGTGAAGAATTCAAGTCATGACAAAAAACAAGAGATTCCTAAAGTTTTCAAGAAAGGTCAAACTTTGGTATATAAACCTAGGAAAGTGAAGACCAAGAAGACTAATTTAGTTGAGTTGAAAGATCAAGATGGACTTCCTACTAAGACAAAAATGGAATCAGATATGAAGAAGGTACAAAATTTCCAAGAAAGTATGTCATCTATCTAGATAGAAAAGGATGATCAAAATTTAGGTCAAGTTGAGTTCAGGAATCAAGACGATTTACTTGTTATGATTGAGCAAGATTTAGATATGAAGGTAGGTGAAGAGTTTTTGTTATCTATAAATATAGATTAGATAGTGAAAGAAAAGAATGAAGATGTCAAGATGGATGAGCAAGTTATTTTAGTCAAGCTTAATAAAAAAAGGAAGAATAATAAGTCTACTAAATTGAAGGTAATCATAGAAAGAGGTGAGGAGATGTGGATATCTCTTATGTACAAGTTTTTATAAGAGTACATTTCAATAGTATGTATTTCTATAGGATTTATGGAGACATTATTTCAATCTATGGAAGCATGTGAAGATAGTGGTGATAACATGAAGAAAGGTCAAGAGTTTGTTTTGTGAGTGTTTGTATTTTGTACAAGTTTTTGAGGGTATGGAATATGATATGAGAGGTCATATGAGGTATCAATAATGTTTGATGTAATTGTGGATGTGATAGGAAAACTTTGGAGTGATTTTTTGGTTGCCTAGTTCATCCTTGTTCTTTTGTCAAATTAGGCTGAGTAGACAAATTGATGCCATCATCATTTGCACATGTGAAGGTGTCAAAAAAAATGGTTACATGGATTCATTCAATTTTGTACCTAGATCATATTTTTTAAATTTTAATTATTGAAATGAAGCCTATCGAAATTTATGGTGGTTCAAAGTTGGTATTCTAGGCAAATTTCTCTATTTTCCATACTTAGCCAATTTTGTGTAAAAATATGACCATTGGGTTTTGAAAATTCAAATTTGTGAAGTAAAATAGTTTGTAAAGAATGACTTGTAGAATTCATAGATGAATTTAGATAAAAATGAGTTAATAAGATAA
Source organism: Torreya grandis (assembly GCA_037957365.1). Taxonomy (NCBI): domain Eukaryota; kingdom Viridiplantae; phylum Streptophyta; class Pinopsida; order Cupressales; family Taxaceae; genus Torreya; species Torreya grandis. The sequence goes on along the minus strand of JARHVA010000724.1, from coordinate 3,499,484 downwards.
TTTTCATAAAACTAAGTATAGAAGACCTCCATGGTGATTAGAAAGTTTGACCATCTATATAGGTGTAATTAATATGGGTTAAAGACAAAGTTTGTAGTCTATACTTGAAATGATGAACCCAGTTTGAGTAGAAGAGGATTATAACTCATCTAGTAATATAGTTTGGATGTTATAATAATTGGATGATTCTTGTAACTCATCATAGTACTAATCCATGCTCTGAGAGAGATCTGAATATGTTCATTTGAGAAAATAAAATCTTCATGAAAAGTGACTATGTGTGAAGGTCTTTCTTGTTGATAGATAGATGTTGCTAGGTGAGTTGTTTAGTAAATCTATTCACTCAAGTTGTTTTACAAAAGAGCTTGGAGATGACCTCAAGGTTATAAGACACTTACAGGTGCACTATGTAAGATTAATTTGGTTTTTGATATAAATAACATGCCTAATTTTTGGAATACTATGATATGAGGGTTTAGTGTCCTTAAACCCTATAATGAACATTATTTATGCTAATGGCTATATTATGGACTATGGAGTTCTATGTTCATTAGGTGGATGGTATGCAAGGTTTATTTTAGTTATTTTTTATGGATGGTTGAATGCAAAGTTTGTTCATAATGGCAAGAATTAGAATATGTGTTTATAAAAGTTGTTAAAGACTCTTGAAGGTATGATAATTATGTCAAATGTGTCTAATGATGTGATGCTGATCTCATATGTTTATATGAGGCCCTATTTCCATTTTTTTAATACATGAAGGAAATCAAAACATTTTGATGATCTAAGCTATTAAATTGGGTCTTGTTTATATAAAGACAAAGGTTGAAGATTGTGACATGCAGAATTGCCTAGTTGTTCTTAGTCATGAGGTTGATTTAGTCCATAAGAAGAAGATGATCTAGTAAGATTATTTATATGTTTGGAAACATGTTTTCATTCTTACAAGAGGGACTTTATAAGTCTACTATAATGTATGAGGTCTCTCAGACCTAGTCTGACTATGTGTTTGTTTGAGAAGATTTCTTGCAATTGTTTGAGACTTAATTGCTTATGGTGTTTAAATAATAGATGGTTGTCTGATAAAGGATCATATGGGAGTTTTTATTGATTATATTAGATGTTAAATGTAAACCAAAAATACATTTATGAGAAAGAAGTAGTGGATAGGTCTCCATGAGACCTATTGGTAATGTAAGGGCAGTATGAGTCATTAAATCTCTTTTTTGTTTTATTAAAGAAACTTGTTGTATAATGATTCTTTCTAGATGGAGCATAGAGTTAGGAGGAGATAAATCACTTAGCTTGAGTGACTTGGAGAACTATGCATGATGTGAGTATGGAGCATATGTGAAATATTCTAGCCATGTTAGAGATATAGATGAGTATGTTACTGATGTGAACTCAAGAGACATGTCACAAAAGGCTGATATGATGACTTGATCAAACCAAGTAAGTCATGTGTTTTAACAAGGTATTGAATCGTCATGCATGACCAAAGGGATATTGTGTGTTATATATAAAACTAGGTCTAAGAGTTAAAGAGGCCCAAGTTCATATTGGTGTATGCCAAAGGGGGAGCAATTGATTCATATACATGAAAATATATAAGTATCCTAAGCACTTAAAAGTATATTTGAATACATACATGATGTTAAGGGGAGCTTGGTGGTTATTTAGTCCACTTTTTCATTAATGGAAAAGGTGGATAAGGAAAAGAAGAGGTTTCCATGAATGAAAAAGAGGTATATTATTGGAGGTATGTTGTCGTTGATGTCAAAATGATGATGTCAAAGGTAATGATAAAGTGTTGATGTCATGATGGTGATGAGTTTGAGCCTAAAGTTGTGATAGGTAGGTTTATATGTATATTAGCTAAGGTAATAATTATTTTAGGCTTGTCATGTTGTATCTATCATGATTTATGATGTTTAAGGTCAAAGAAGAAAAGATAAGAATGTGAACAGTGTGTTGGCATAGGCTTAGTAGCCTTGTGTAATGGCATAAAATTCATAGCCTAGTAGTTTAAGTTTGTTGAGGATAGGGAGAACATGTAGGGTATATGGATAGCATGAAATAATTAATATGAATTGTTAATGATACTTTTATATTAGTACAAGAAGGATCTTAATGTTTTATATATACATGGTTAACTTGTAGTCCTAGTCCTAGTGTGCATAGTAACCTAATGAGGTCCAATTAAAGAGACAAGGTGAGATTACAAGATGATAGAGACAATATAATAATGGAATGAGGTGTTATACATTTTTTTAAATGTGTTTATCATGTTTTAGTTCTTAAGGATGAATAGAAAGTAAGAAACAATGTTAGAAGGACACTTGTGCATGCAGAATGAAAGATTCCTACCTCAAGAAGAAAGTTTAGTTTTAATGGTGACCTGAGAATTTTGGGAGAGGTGTAACATGGACCTAATAATTATTTCTAGGTATTTTTAAGTGGATGGAGGGACAAAGCTTTATGAACATTCATTTAGAATGTAAATTGGTGAAAACTCTCCTTTAAACCCTTATAGTGACCCAATTGGAGAAAGATTGTTGGATATGTCACATGATGACTTTTTTGACCAATTTTTATTATTTTAAGGTGTATAATATGCATCCAATAACCTCTATGTGGTAGTGGTGTGTTAGGGTAGTGAGTAGAAGGTACAAAAAGAAGATTGTTTCTAGAGAAATTGATGTTATAAGAATGGTTGATTGAGTCAACACTTGAAAGTGAATGGAGGTTAGAGATAGATACTTGTTATATAATTCCATGAATTAATTTGGTCATGTTTGATCCTTTGTATTATAATTTTTATGATTTAAATTTGTTATTCATTAGAAGATAAATGGTGAAAATAGTGAACAATATCTAGGCAGAGTGAATATGTGTTTAGGGAAGTGCTTCAAGTGAGTAGCAATGAATAAAATGCATTTTGGTCCTTATTTAAAAACTATTACCTATTTTCCACTATTTTTCAAGTGGTAATTTTTCTCAAACATAGGTGAAAAGTGGTTTGAAAGAAGCTTATCTAAGTAGAGAAGACTATGAAATAATGATATGTGGAGTTGGTCTGTTAGAAAAATGAATGCTACTATAACAATATAAATATCTACTTGAGAGTGATATATAGATAACATATAAGCTATTAATTTGGGTTATATGTTATTAAAGTTTTCTTTCATGTGCTATACAATAACTTTTACATGATTGTATTGTTGGAAGCTATAGACAGTCTGAGTGGTCATCTTGAAGGAGTAATTTTGGAGCATAAAATGAGTTTGATGTTGTTATATAAGTCAAAAATAATTATTATAAGGTATTATATGTCACGGTATGTCCTTGATCAAATATGGAAATTCAAACTGGTCTGACTGTGTTTTTATTGTATGTGACTAGTCTGAGTGGTCATCATGAGAAAGGTAGTTTGAGGTCTATTGGCCTATGTTGGAGTGTCTAAGGCACATGGAGGTTATGTATATGTCTTTGAGGTTTCATAAATATTATTTTTTCATGTTTTTATATGATAAAATTTGTAGTATACTTCAGAAGTCTAAGACTATATTTTCTATGTATAAATCCTAATGAGTGAGGAGACCTAGTTGTTAGGTTCAAGGTGTGAGTTTGAGTTCTAGGTGGTATAGACCTATTTTAAAGTGATATAGGTTATATTTGAGTCAGTTTTTATTTATTTTAAGTTTTGGTAGAGGATGAAGGTGGACCAAGGAGTCCATGTTGTAATGTGTGGGTGAGTAGGCCTAATTGTTTAAGGTCTCACTATGGCCTAATGGTGGTTTTAGGATAATAAGGTAATGGAGAGCCTATGAATCATGTGTTTTACCAATTTAAAATGTGCTTATACATATAAATTTTTTAAAACATGTGTGTGAATCATTTTGGCTAATCAATATGGGTTAGACCAAGAGGATTGGTATAAGTACAAGGCATAATTCACCTATTTGTGCTAATTGTGTGTGAGAGAGCCAAATGAAGAAGATAAAATTTGAAATAGAAGGTGAAATTAATTTTGGACCATGATAGAGTGAATAATATTATACATTCTTATCTTATCAATGTGATTAATGTTAACACATTGGTCATTAGACATAATAAGCCTAGAACAGGAAGTTTGAGAAAGTAAGCCCTAAAGGATATTTGAGAGTGATTGAGGGGTGAAGAGTGAAAGTAAGAGGATTTCATAATAAAGTTTATTTGAAATTATATCAAAGGTGGATATCAGATCAGAGGTAGTTGAGTTGGTGTTTGGTTACTTAAGGGGTTGTAGCCTCCTTGCTAGCTAAAGGTCAAGTAGGTGTTTGACTAAATTGAGGGGTGGGTACTCCTTGATTAGTTAGTGCTAGTCTAAATGTTGAATATTATCTTTATACAATTGTATTCCATCTTGAAAGGTTTGATGGGTTTTATCCCGTATGAGGGTTTTCTACATATATGATGTGTTCATATGATGTAAGTTCTTTTTCATGTTTTGGATGTATGTCTTTTCATGTTTATGTTGATAGATCAAATTGATGTATGATGGAATGGCTTTGGAATTGAATGTGAATTATTGTTTATTGATTCACCCCCCTCTTAGCATCTAATTCCAACACCCCATGACATGATGTATGTAAAAAATATAATAGGATCATGAATAAAACACCATCTATCCCTTCACGACATTAAATAAGTAGTTTAAAAACTACCAGAACATAGTTTCTAGGGAAAGCCAAATAAATAGAAAATAAAGTTTGAAAATAAAAATTGAAAACCAATTTATAGCATATAGTGAATTAAATTAAATATATATTTGACTTAAAATGAAAAGTGTGATTAAATTATAAAATGAAAAGTTAATTTACCTTGATTATGCTTGAAAAGGAAAAAAACATAACTATATTAGTGCTAGCTAATGTAGTTGTACACAAAAAATAGATTTATATAAAGTATATCTATACAATATGTTTAAATAGAGTTATAGATAGAGAAAAATTACTTAATCAAATTGATAAATTCCATTTAATAAGAATATTTATAATACATAACTAAATTGGCTAGGTCGATGTAGTTGACTATAAAGATGCTTAGAAATAAACAAAAAAGTGTAAATATAAAACTATATCAAGTAAGTGTGTGTGTGTGTGTGTGTGTGTGTGTGTGTGTGTGTGTGTGTGTGTGTGTGTGTGTGTGTGTGTGTGTGTGTGTGTGTGTGAGTGTGTGTGTGTGTGTGTGTGTGTGTGTGTGTGTGTGTGTGTGTGTGTGTGTGTGAGAGAGAGAGAGAGAGAGAGAGTGTAAATAGGGTTTGAATATAACTATATCATCCTATTTGATATAGTTAGCTAGGGTAAAATTGAGATATGGGGTTAAAACTATATCATGTTTTGTTGAAACACTTATTTGAAAGAACGCTTGAATAAAACTATACCAATCTATTCGATATAGTTCATAGTAAATAATTTTGGTAAAAAGGTTGAGTGAACTATATTGATTAGTTTTATATATTTTCATGGAAATAAATATGAATATGATATTATATCATGCTATCATGAAATATTTTTTAATAAAACTACAAAAATAAAACTATATTGATCTTTTTGACATAGTTGGCAGAAGAAGTGAAGGTAATGGTTAGCTTCACTTAAATTTCACAAAAATTTATTAAAATAGATAATATTGAAATAAAAATATCCTATATATATATATATATATATATATTAGCTTGGATAAGGTAAATCAAAGAGATTCCATTTATACTTAATGAATCAATATATGACTAAATGGATCTACAAACCTAAGAAGAGGAGCACCTAGAACATAATGTCAAAAGAAAGGGATTAAAATATCATATATGGTTAGAATAAAGAAGAAGCCATAATTAGGTATATGTTCTGTAAGTAATCTAATATTACAGTAAAAAAAATGTATGTAAATGGAGAAGTGTTAGAAACAATCAAAATGGGAAAGGAGCCATGGTAGTCAAATGGGGGCCTAAGATACCTAATGTGGATAAATGAAAATTTACAAAAATAATATAGACACACTAAGTATAAGTTTATAAAAATTTAAAACAAGGAGATATACATTCATTAACCAAACAATTATGTAAATTATATCTATCAAATGAAATATTTAGAGTTAGACTATACTTACCTTGAACAAGACATGTCAGCCTCAATCTCTGACTTAGACAATGGTTCTTTGTAAGAAATTTATGTGATTATAAGGACATAAAATATTGAATCAAGATATAGACTAAAATTTCTCCTCCTTTTACATCCAAGACACTAAAAAAATATATTTACTTAAACATAAGTTCTAAGCAATAACTCCTCCAAATCTAGACATAGGGAACAATTGTAAGCAATAACAATATAAAAATGAATGTTATTTTCTATTATAATGAAATGGTATCTTTTATTTATAGTTTTTAATGATCCTAATCCATTTAAAATATTAATCCAACACTATCTAATAACTCAATTTAATTCTAAAAAGGCAAACTAACCTCAAACTAGGTTGGTTAGGATAATTTAGTTATGAATACTGTGTCATAACATTTAAAACTACATCAATTTGATCCATGTATTTAAGAAGTAGAATATGGATAAAAATACATAAAATGAGTTCATATAACAAAAAATGACAGGTATTTTTATAGTGAAATGATGCAAGATGGAAGGAGATAACCTAGGGTATTAAATATGAGGAAGATAGAATCAATGTAGGACTGATAAATTGTATTTTTTTCTCTCACAAAGAACCAAAGTCCTACCTACCCATTTTCCAATTCACTGTTTAATTAATTTACTTAGGGATCTTAAAACTCTATAGGTTATTACAAGAGAGAAAGCCTAAGTGAATAATAAAGTTTAAAAATATTGTGTATACAAGTTGTACCCTCTATTTTATATTTATGTGTCAAATTTATACAAGATGGGCACTTTTACAGATTTCATACTAATAATTAACCATTTATATATTTTTAGATTACATAATCTACTACTAAAAGTCAATCATAGTTAGAGGAACCTCAATATACCATAGAGTCACCACAAAAAATCATACTATAAAAAAATGCATACATATGAGGTTGGTGAATCCAATAAAAATGACAAAAATATGCAATCTATGGATGTTTCAAAATGATAGCTTTCACGTCAAAAGGTGGAACAAGAGGAACTTGTTTATGAATTAAATTTATTATTCAATTCAAAAGATTGAAATTTCATATCTATTAAATACATTGATGATGATTATGATGATAATTATGATGATGATACTAATTAAATACAAATGAATATTGATTATTATTTTTGTAGTTTGATTGTTTCACCAATTAGCCTAGGTGAATAAAAAGATGATTCAAAGTCAATAATTTTAGTGAACAAAGATAAAGGAAAAGGAAATAATATTTTTTACAATATAACCAATACACAACATATTTTTTACAAGTTTACCATCGACTAATTTTTTTGTCAAATCTACCATTTTTAGAGAGTGGGAGGCACAATACATATGTAATTACATTACATGTATGAATAATTTAGCATTCATAGATTCATTAAATAATGTGGAAATCATAGATATAGAGTTAGTTATTAGAATAAAAGATAACAATGCATAAGATATACCACATGTGATGTTACATATGTTACATGGTAAAGAATTAATCACCTTGCCAATAATACGACATAAATATACTAGCAGGTTATCAAATCAAAAGGGAAAATCAATTTTCCATTTTCACTAAATAACATGGCATGCTACTGATCCTTTTTAAAAACTAGAATTTTTTTTTATAAATTTAAGGATAAATTCACTATTAATATTATACAACCCATACCAGAACATATTAGAGCTCAAAATAAAGGTCAAATATGTATAAACTACAAGAATTGAAGAAGGAATCCATTGATTATTCAAGTTTTTATTGAGAATGAATATAAATAGCTTGTGTAAATATATGAGGAAACAAATCCAAATGTATGTAAACTTGTATTTATACACCATATAGGTCATGATCATGATGAATATCAAATATTTATATATTGTCAAGATTTAACATGCGACATTACAATACCAATTGCATGTGGTCCCAATGTTATGGAAACAATATTTTTTGTTATGAAAGAAAGGAATAAAATAAGTGTTATAGAAGCTACAATTGATAAGTTAAAACATTATTTTACATTCAAATTTAATAATAGTACAATATATATTCTTTATGATGGAATTGATGACAATCTTTGATTCATAAATGAGAAGTAACCCTAAAAAATGATCTATCCAAAAACCAAATATGAGGCTTCATAACCAAAACATCAAGATGTTATAAAAATGTATGTATGTATGTATGTATATGTATATATATATATATATATATATATATATATATATATATATATATATATATATATATATGGATATAATTATAAAACATGAGTGGCATTATGACCATAATGATGATGATCTATGGGAATTTGACAAGATTCAATATCTAGAACTCAAACACCTTCTACCAAATCTAAAATTTGATTATCCACAGCCCTTGGATGTGTTGTTTGATAAATATCTTATTTTTTATAATATATTAAAAAGTACCTAGTAAACTAAAATTTTATCAAAAAATAAAAATTAGGACCTATGCATTATATGTGTAGTTCATTTTCACTAGCTTATTATGCTCAATATATGCAATATATTCCTATATCTAGCTTTAAAGAAAAAATGATTCACAAGTGTACATAAGTGAGTTGTAAAACATATAGTTTTACATACCCAAATTCGGTTGCAGGTGGTTATTCTATCTCAAACCCAAAAAATTAATAGACATAACAATTCTCTATTCTAGATAGTAACACATTGCACTCTTGTTTGATTCTACTAGTGAGCACATGTTATACATTCTCAAATCCAAATTAGTCATAGGAATTCTAATTTTTTTTAATATCTCATCAAGTTTATTTGGAACATTATTTGACATAGGTTTAATCATTATATTTTTTTTAAGGGAGTCTTTATAGGTCTAAACCCTCAATAGACTATCTTGGCTATATAGGCTTAAAGGCTTTCACTAGGTTTATCACATTATTTTTGCACTATAATGGATTAATATTAGACTTTTAATATCATCATAATAATCTTCAAACTTTTTTCAACATTAAAGAACTTGGAAAACCTTTATGAGACTTTGTTATAACATAAAATTTCAAAGAAAGTAAAAAATAAGTGTAATTTAAGCCCTATTTAGGCCTATTTAAGGTCTACATACATAGTCAATATATTTTAATACATATATTTTTAAGACACAAAACCAATGGAATCAATTACAAATCATTCTTAATCATATATCTACAAATCCTTAGATGTTTTTTATGGATTATTTTGAAGTTATTCCACTTTTTGTAAAACCATGACCTAAGATTTTATGACTGTATAGAACTTGAGAGTACAAATATGGAGATTTTTCACATTTTTAGGACCATTATATTTTCATTAAACTATTAAAAAATGATTTATATGTCTAAACCATCATGAAAACATACTAAAAACATTTTCTTTCTTGTATTGTGACACAAAACTTTTGCTTTAAACCTCTCAAACTTGAGAAATAAGTTAATAAAAAAATAAAAAGTAGTTAATTACATCATTATAAATATTATATCCCATATAAATCATGAAAAAATCATTTTTTATCATGGAGTGATATACAGACCTCTAGACTATCCTCTTTAATTACACCACACACACACACACACACCAAAAAACTACTAACTAAGCTTCTCCCCTCATTTTCGTGATTTATTTTACTCAATTTTATAATTTTTAAATGTATATACTTAATTAAATAATTTATAAACTTTATATTATTTAGTTCCATGCACATTAATATATCAACTATGTATGACTTATCTTAAACTTGCCAAATTTGACCTTCTTCCTACATTGCAGATACTTTGTTTTGGGTTTTCAAATAGATTTAAACTAAGGAAAGGACTAAAAGACACTTATGACACATGTTAATACCATGTATATGAATTATAAAATGATAAACCCCTTTCAACACACCAAAACCTTCAATATCCTTACAAATAAATTCAAAATTTTGAATTTCACTTTTTGGTAGGAAACCTAAAAAGCCTCCTAAAAGACCTATAAATGAAAAGTGAATAGTGGAAAAGGATTTTTATTAGCCACTCATGACCTCTTATAAATATTAAGATTAGAAACAAATATAATTTAACTATTTAAAATCATGCACATGGCTATCACTTGTGTTCATTCCACAAACATAACACATCATGCAACATCTAATATTATTATTCACTTTCACATTGTTATATTATAAAATAATTGAGTTCCTAAATATGATGATGTTATCAATTGATTATCTCAATTAATTACATTTTATCATGCATGATTTTTATGTTTTCTTATATGCTTCATATTTTTTGTATATTCACTGCTTTAGATTATGGATATTTAAACATATCTTTGTTTGTAGCTCTAAGCCTTATTGAAAGTATTCTATGTGTCTGAGTGACATTTGACCATGTCCCTTATATGTGACATATTTTAATTATTATTAAATTCCTTATTTAACTTTATGTTTATTATTTATGTGTGTGAGTCATGGCTATGACTCTTTTTTTCTCAATTTGTAGTACCATGATCAATATCATTCATCTTTCCTTTTTCTTGATGTGGTGATCAATATCATGCATATCTTTAATTTTCTATGGCATGATGGATATCATGCATAATTACCTAATTTGTTATATTTGGTTTCAAATACTTAGTTATGGTTCACTACATTTCTCATTATTAACATCTATCTAGACATAACACTGTGTATGCTTGGTTTTATATGCATATTACATTACTATACCTACTTAGTTGATATATGATGATTCCATGATCCACAATTTTATCATTACTACTTAAATTTAAAAATTTTACCTAAAATAACTTGAATACTTTATTATTTTGAATTAAGTTATTATGTGGGAATCAAAACTCACCTTAAAAGAGGGGGCATACACAATGACTTATCTTAAAAACTAAGCTACAACAACATAGTATTATCAGTTGATCATAGTTCTCTCTTAGCTCATACTTATAAATTAGTTTTATAAAATAATTATATATTTAGATAAGGGTACATGCCTTTCATGTCCATAACAATGCATTTTCATCTCAGTAGTTAGAAAATAATATTTTATAGAATTTCTCAAAATCACTATCCATTACATGAAAAATTTAAATTGATATATAAAATAATTTCAAATAAATACTTAGGTATGTAAAAAAAATTATTAGAATGGTGGAATCATGTATGAAATGTGTTCTAGGTTATCACACAAGTTTTTTGTTAGAAAATCACTTAACATTACTTAGTTTTATAATCAATATGCTCATATATTAGATTGGGGGCATGTGCATGTGCATGACACATGACCAAATTATTACTTATTTTTTCACCATTTTTATATAAGTAATGAGAAACCATGTCATTATCTAAGTTATATACGCTAGTTTTAAGTTATACTTTATTACACTAGTTCTACAGCATAAATGAATCTTTTTCCATCTATAGTAGCTGATCTACCTCATTACATTAGCTTTGCACCAAAAATAATCCATTGGAATTCATAGAGGGATTTCAATCCACTTTAATAACTTGGGTATGTAATTATGGATTCAACCACACCTTAAATTATTAAGCACACTCTCATATCAATTAATATTGAGGCATGCATATTCCAATCCAAGTTATTCATAAAAAGAGAAATCTTTGAGGGTCATACCCTCTTAGATTACCAATTTTAAACCAAAAAAATACAACAATTCATGCACCCAATAAATTTTATTAGTTCCTTATTATTTGATATTTAACTTTCTTATTTTAAATTTCATATTTTATCTTAATTAAGAATTATTTTATATATGTTTCATTTTAGGTTTTCATGAACCATAGTTTAGTGTGTGTCCTATATCCAAACCTAATAAACATAGGTAAGCTTAGGTATAAATATATTTATATTATTATATCACTTTAAATTTGGTTCATTAATAGATTAAAAGGGGGAAATGTAATCTTATAAGTTAACATTTATTGCTAAAATAAATCACTATGACCATCTCCTTTTTTACACTTGACCCATGCCCAATTCCATGTATCTAATCCACTATTACTCTATCTCTCTATAGTCAATCCCTATCTTGAACCAAATACGATACATAATTCTTATTAATGTTCACTCAAAATATCTTAAGCTTATCCTCAAACTGATTCAAACTTGGATCCTAGTTGTCCCTAATTACTAGACATGGATGGTCATTCAAGTTAATCCCACCTTCTAGTAGCATATGATTATATCAACCACATCCTCCCACCAAATAAAAATTAATTTATCAAATAAAAATCATATAACAGGCTATCTTGATTATTTTACAAGTGAAATTCAAGTAATTTCCCAAAATATTAATATAAATCCACATTTAAAACCATGTTTCAAATAAGAGGCTTACACAAAAAAGAAATAGAACATATAATTAAAAAATTGAGAAAAAATTATATTATTCTCAATTCAAATCTCACACAAACCTAGTATCCTTTAGCTAAGTTTGCTTCAAATGTTACAGGTCACAGTTGAAGCACTCAATTACACTAAGATTGTACCAAAATTTAAATTACACCAGTATTTCACACATACCATGTTAACATGGGAGAACTATGTGTATTTTTATCCCTCGTTAGTATATTAATATGTATTCAACACTCAACATAGGGCATGTTTATATCAAGAATAATTTCAATTGCTAAACCCCTCTTTCCTATTTATTTGATGTATTCATTATTTCCTATCAATTTAGGGTTTAAAGTGAAGAAGAAGTTACACAATGTATTACAAACCATATCACACATCAAAACACACTTACACATGACCAACAAGTTATAGTGCACATACACATTTTATTACAAAGGGAAAAAACCCTACCAAATGTTAGTGTTCCATATAGACTATAGCGTAGGATAACCTTGTCTGATGAACACAACCTCATTCATAGATCAAGTGAATACCTATCCTTGATTTATTATCATTTTATGAAGTTCCATAATCAAGTCTATAATATCTATGCCATTCTTACATTGTTATATTTATATCTAAGTAATTTGTCCATGTTATTTCCACTTCTATCATATTTCTACATTTATAAAGTTATAAATTAATTTACTTAATCTATTATAAATATTAATATTTTTATTTTATTCTTAATTTTGTCATAGTTAGGATCTAATCACATTTCATTATTTCCTTAGTTTTGATAAAAACACCTTATATAATTTACCCAAAGTATTATTTGTGTTAGCTTATTTTCTATAATAAACTTGATGTAGGACCCCTTTTCAAATCAAGGAATGAGAGTATCAAATGCATTGTATCAATAGAAAATGTTGAACATTTTTAAATAAGTTTGATAAATTTTCAATTTTAATGATTAAATAACATTGTAATTTTTACCATTTTTACACCTTAAAATTTTTACCATTCTAGATAGAAATCATTGTAATTTGATGGATTTTGTACAAATATTGTTGAAGGAAATAACTATAGAAAAATAATCTCAAGATAGTATAAAAAATATATAAAAATCCATGTATAGGTAAGTAAGTAGTAAATTTGAATTTCTTTGAAATGATCATAAGGTGTAATGGTAATAATATCATATAGAATAACGCATTGCTTGTGTTATAACATAATTTTATGAGGAGTGATTTAGATAAGTATTAATCAATATATCACATTTACAAGTTTGAGAGGAATCAATTGTGGATTTTCTGAAAATAATATATTCAACCCATATGAATATGTTGGTTGAAAATATATTTTTAATTCATTTGTGTATTGGTGAACAAAAATTGTTGATCTTTGATTAAGATAAAAATTTTCATAGGAGAGATCTTCGACTTACTATATTTGATCAAGTCTAAACTTCCCTATAGTCTTAGGATGATCCACCCCTAGTATGTTAAAACCCTTTTTTTTTGACATTTGTAAATTTTGAGTCTTTATAATTTTTTATAATATATTTTAGTGTCATTTTCAGAAAAAATTGGACTTGTCCAATTTAGACGGACCTATCCAAACTCCATGATAACTTGCCAAAAATAATCATGGACTTATCCACTGACCTACTTGCTTGAATGAAAACTTGTAAATGTAGTTTTCATGTTTAGAGTGAACATATCCTTAGAGCCTTTTTAACATAATTATTTATAATTGATTATTTTTGTCCATTTTTTAGTATTTTTTGACTTAAATTTTATATATTTTATATTCAAGGCTAATATGCAATCGTGAGAGTTTAGACATAGTTATATTATGGAAAGTATGCATGTGTACCTTTTAGTGAAGTAGATAGGTCCACACTCAATGCATCTAGGCTTGGTCATGTTGGTTTTATAGATGTGATTCCCTATTACATACATATGATGACATCATTGACATAATAGTGAAATTCAAATAATTGAAATTTTTACCTCCCTACGAGGGAGATGACCATCACTATTGAGGATTTTTGGAGGATATTAAGAATACCTATTATTGATATCCTTGTGAAATTGAATGTTTGCATTATACCTACTCATATATCATAAGCACACTAGTGTATGAATGGTCATGCTAGGGGTGCCTAATATGGTGCTAGTGACATGACTATTTTATCATTAGAGATTGCATTATTGAATTTTATGCATGTGCATAAATTTATTTGTGCATTATTTAAATATTTTATTATTTTTGATGATGGTAATGTATCTATTTCCTATAGGATACACCAATTTGTGTAGGATATAGAGAATCATGCCATTATGTATTCATGGGTCCATATACTATGTTATATCATTTTTACATATATTTAAATTTATTCACTTGAGAGGTATTTGGTGGACTTACTTTGGTGACATTGTTCCACTGTTGGGCCTATGAGCATATTATTATGATTTGTCTTATAGGTATTCCTCATAGTGGATGGGTAAATTCAAACATGTATGCATAGAGATGTGTTAGTATTGTTTATGTTTTATGGAGTAGTATGATGAAGTGTCACCATATTTTCAACTGAATGATAGTAGAGTAGATCATATGGGGACTTTATAAAGGTATTATATTCTAGCTAGAGGATGGATTATAACTAAGAAAATTCTATGTGAGCTATCGGTACCATAATCAGTAGTTGGATGTATATGAAATTTTTTATTTTGAGTGAATTCCATGGTAGTTTATCATTATATAGGATATTTTATTATATAAATATGAATTATATAGAAAATTAATCCTGTTCACTTGGTAAATACATATCAATGATGTACCTTCATCTTCTAAGCATTCCCTCTAAAGAAAATATAACATATGTTATCTCTATATATTTATTACTTATATCTTAGTCAAACCATATGATAATATCATGAAAATGTCTTCAATTATTACTTAAAATTACATAAAATTACTTATCTCTTGTCTCTAAATAATATGGATCTTTACTTATTTTCTATCTTTCTAGCGAATTGCATCCCAATCAAACACCTATGTTGATGAAAGTGTCATATGCCAACCCCAAGTGTCCAATTCCCTTACGTCATCAAATTTGAAATTTAACATGTCCTTATGATTTCCTATGTGATTTAGTGTGAGATATTTCCTAATAAGATTGGAATATATGCATAATCAATCCTCATTCACTCACCACCTAGTAATTTCATAACTTTCACAAGGAAACTTACCAAAAGCATTCAAGTGAGAAAATATTCCCTATTACTTCCTATTTAAATAATATTCATAGGGAAAACCCATGTATAGGTCTAAAGTAATTAAGGATCTATCCATGAGTCTTATTTTCCAAGTTACAAGCTAGGCCACTTTTGTACTTGATTTCCACATATTGTACCCTTGTGCACATAAAACCAACACATTAGGGGATAATTACATCAGCCTAATGTCATATTTAGATTAGTGGCTATGTAGGTACACCCATTAATATATGGTTATGTGGGGTTATATTGACACCTTATGTATACAAGTAAAACTATATATTTATATAGTTTATCCTACCTAATAATATTCAAGCTTAGATAAGGTAATCAACTAACAAGTATGATTGGGGATACATTTAAGTCAAGGTCATGACAAATAATGGGTATGCTAAACCTACACTAAGGGTTCTCTTATCACACTATGGTAAAATAGATGTTTCCAAAGATTTTAGTCAAATGCCATCTTTTGATAACCCTATCTAGGTCTTTGTAACTCTATAATAACTACTTATCAAATTATGAAGGGCTTAGGAATATACTTACCTTTGTTGAAGTGAACCCATCATGCTGTAATCTCTCAATTGGCCATTGGTGATTTTCAAGAGGTTATTTTGGTCTTGGAAGGATCATAAGGATAAATCAACTCTTGGATACAAGACCTCTCATATAAATCCAAGACTTCCACAAGGCAACTACCACTTCTCCAAAGGCAAAAACCTAAGAAATGAAACCACCTATTAATTATATAAGTATATTTTTGAGAAATAATGAGAAATAATTGATTTATCTTCTATTATAAATTAAATTAAAGGGGGTATGTATAGCCATATATTGACCCTAAATCCTCCTGGAAATTAAGTCGATAGAGACAGCTTGGTTGACCTAGTTAAGTATGAAATATAGATGTTAGGTCTCAAACTATGTTATCTTGGGCCAACCTAGTTCTATTATTTATGGTAAATCTTATAATGGGGTTGTATTAGTTGACCTAGTAGGAGACATAGTAAAAAGGGTATTTTTCCTAGTTAGGGGTTATTTTGGGTGTTGAGTTTCTTAAGAAAGTATATAAGCAAGGTTTCAAAGACTATGGAAATGGATAGGAGTATCTTGTATTGATTTTAAGTGGTGGTATAGGTCATAAAAATACTACAAATAACTAAATATCTATAAACCCCTTTCTTAGTACACCCTTTAAGGCATGCATTCATATAGATTTAGATTTGATGGGTTCTTATAAGAGAAAAAGCATCAGTAATTAATAAAGATAAAAAATATTGTCTGTATACATATGACCCACTTAAATCTCATCAAATGTAACTTAATTGTAACATGGGATGGTACTTAGATAAATAACATAACAACCCATAGTTTTGAGCTAGTAACCTGCATGAAAAATCATAACTTGAAATGAAATTAAGGTAATACCCAAAGTAAAAGTATCATATATGTAACTTGACTTACCTTTATAATTGAATGTTTATCTACTATATTTGTAATTTTTAATGTGGAGGGTGCACTAATTTCTTTGGACAAACCCTAGAGATACAAAATTAAATAAAAAAAATAGAGAAACATAGGAAAATCAAAATAACTAAACTTTGTAGAATATAAATAAATTATTTGGTCAATTGGAAATCTAGGGTGATAAATGCTAAGTTATAACCAAAAGGAACAAGGAAAATTAAGATTAAAATTGGGTAACCAAAAAATCCAAGGCCACTTAATGATTGAAAAACCATACAAAATGTACTCAAAGTAAAAAGAGTAATAAAATAGATGAAACCAAGGACATGTGAAAGTAAAATGTCAATTATAACCTCAATTTAAAGTAATAAAACAAACTTAAAAAAAAAAGAAAAGGAGCATAAATTAAAATGACATCAATGAGTGAGAATTAATAATCCAAAATCATTCAACAATGGAAAAAGTATGATATAAAAATAAAACAAGATGATTTGAAAAAATATTGTTAATTTGTTTTAATAAATTTTAGAGTAAACTAAGGAAATACAAGAAGAATAAAGAAATGGTATAAGGAATTAATACACATCCACTAAAAAATACAGTTTTATTCTTAAGATAAACACAACTATAATATAAATATGAGTATCATTTTTTTAATAATATGTGAATAAGAAGGTTTAGATAAGTTTGGAAAATATATTTAGAAACAAATTTGCTTTTTAAGGAGGGGAATGAAATGGGTGGTGGGGGAAGTGTATAGGATAATAAGGTATAGAATCTTTATCAAAATCAAGACACTCAGATTAAATTAGAAAAATAAGAATAATTTCAACATAAAGGACTATATATAACTTACCTTAGCTGCATAAAGTTAGGTTAACTGATGAAGTATAAATATCATCCCATAAAGGCTATATGCATGAAAAGTAAAATGGACCTACCTTCCCAAAACATGTTCTGGATTCTTTAGGACCCATTATAGAGATATTAGTCTACTAAAAATATTGGGTATTTATGTGATAAATTAGGTAGCACTATATAATATTGAACCTTCTATCCCAATGTATTGGCCTACTACACCCCAAAGGACCTCAACTATATCATGAGGCCAATTGTGTAGTTTGAGATTTTATTAAAATATAAGGTGTGATTAATAATCACATCTTTTAGTGTGATTTTGGATTTTGAATGTTTTTTTTGGATTTTGGTCATTGTTTTTTGTTTAAATGATTTAGATTTTAAATTTTATGACTTTTTCTATTCCTCTTCCATATGAATTTGGAAGACCAATATGGGTGTTAAAAATGGCTATCAGTAGAAAACATAGACTTGGTAACTAAAGGAAAGAAATTAGAGAGAATGGTATATATGAGTCTTGCTCTTATAGGTTTAAGTAAGAATTTTATCTTGAAACTATCCTTGGTGTGACCATAGTGGAATTAAAGTAGGGGAATTAAGGATAAAAAACATGAAACAATTGAGTTGCCTTAAATTGCCAAAAAATATGACAATCTGAGTAGGATACAATGATAGGTAAGTATGACTCCATATCATAAGAAGTAATGGATGTGTAGAGAAACATGCCAAAATAATTTGTTTTGAATATGTTACCTTAAAATAAATTATATCTATTTTGATAGTATGAGATCACAAACCTTAATTAATGTCTTAAATTCTAAAACAATCATTATAGTTTAAGATAGTTTTAAAAATTTAATAGATTCCATGAGGAAGACCTGGTCCTATCCAAGGTCTTACAATGAAATTCATAAAATATAAACTAAAGAGGGTAAAAAATATATGATATTGTGATGAAGGCCTGGTCCTATCCAAGGTTGTAAATTACAACTCACAAAAAAATAAGAAATGGAAATAAACTTATAAAATGAAAAACTTATGATCAAAGAGAAAAAAATTAATACTATATTTATGAAGTATAATATATACATTAGGAAGTTTGGGTCCTATCTATAGTCTTAAAATATAACACATGAATTAAATGAAAGGAATAAAATGGAAACCCAAGGACCAATGATAGGGCATAAGGTTGGTACATAGAATGTACTATTGAAAATTAGAGATTATTTTAGGAGAGTTCAAAATAGTGTTAGTATTTAAAATATATGGAAATATAAAAATAAATTAAATGTTTAAGTTAAATATTTCTTTAAAAAATTGAGCATTGGTAGGTTCTTTGAAAACATGTCCTTCATTAGTTTGTAATTGATAGGTACTAGGACCAAGGATATATTTTACTAAGGACCCCACCATTTTTGAGAATATTTTCCTTATTTATCATGTGTATAATCCAATTTTAGGAATAAATCATCAACATTGAAATTTTTTACTTTGACCTTTTTATTATGTTGTTTAGCATTGCAAACCTTGTATTGGTGATTATATTGTAAAGCAACCATATGATGTTTATCAGGAAAATATAAACATGAAGATGAGCTTCATGTAATTATTCAGTAGGAATTATACCATGAAGAGATATATGTAAATATGGGAGT
Source organism: Torreya grandis (assembly GCA_037957365.1). Taxonomy (NCBI): domain Eukaryota; kingdom Viridiplantae; phylum Streptophyta; class Pinopsida; order Cupressales; family Taxaceae; genus Torreya; species Torreya grandis. The sequence continues at coordinate 3,479,690 of JARHVA010000724.1, read as the reverse complement.
TCAACCTCTAATCATAATGTTAATTCAGATTGATATATGAGTGAAAATAATGTTGCCCTAGTAGCAGTTTGTATACTAGTGTGGTACGCATAAAGTGTGGGATAGAGATGGAAGTACAAATCAGTATGAGTTTCTCTAATAGTTTTTTGTAATATTTGGTTCAATTTTTTTATGGTGGCCTATGCTTGGCCATTACATTGAGGATGGTAAGGTGTTAAAATTTTTTGGTAAATTTTAAATTTTGTACATAATTGTTTGATATATTTATTTTTGTTATTACCACCATTATTGAGAATAAATTTTGAAATATTAATTCTGGTGACATTAGTAAGAAGCATGGCTTCCACCCATTTGATAAAATATTTGTTAGAAGTGATAATAAATACATGTCCATTTTGTGATCAAGGTAATTTTCCAATGAGATCTATTTACACATATATAATGGCCAAGGATACTCCATTATTTGGAGTTTGGCTAGAGGGGAGTGAATTAGATCATCATAGAGTTCATAAGGATTACATTTTTTAGCAAAATTAATAACACATTTTTCTAGAGTAGGCCAAAATTAGCCCATATGAAAGCATCCATGGGTTGTAACATGACAATTATAGTGACCACCATAAGTACCCCCTATGATTGCTCTAGGAGAGTAGGAACCTCCTCTTGCATTACAGATTGTACTAATGTTCCTTTTATATTATAATAGTAAAGGGCATTGTATCTAAGTACATAATTGAAAGCTTTTTTACATATCTGAGTATTTTTATAAGAATTCATGTTTGGAGGATAGGTTTTATGTTTGATAAATTGAATTATGTTTTTATACCATGGGCTTTATCAAATAGCTACAATGTCAATGTTATAGATTAGTCAATCATTTTAGTTTTGTAAATAGGAAGATGTTTTTCTTATTTGGATAAAAAATTGATAATCATGAATTACTTGGTCAGGGTGAAATAAGGATGTTGATGAAGTGAGAAAGTTAGTTAAATCTTTGTGATCTCTTGGAATTGGTTTAATGGTAAAAAATGTAAATCATTCTTCAAGTGTAGTATCTATTTGATGATATGTGATTAATGTTTCAATTTTGTATTGATAATAGACACTAACTTGATGATATATGAGTTGTGAATCATCCAAAACATGTAAATATACAACATCTATATTTATTGTAGATTACATGCCTAGAATTAGATATTTACATTCAACCATGTTGTTGGTAACATTAAAAGTTAATCTAAGAGTTAAATGTATAATTTTACCATGTGGGTTGATTAGAATATATCTTGGCCCAGTGCCTTGAAGGAGTTTTCACAATCAAAGTGACGTGTCCAAGTATATTCATGTAAGTCAATTTTAACTTCCAGTAATTCTTTGATAACTACATTAGATTTGTTTGCAGAAGGAGTTTAATCCTTTTCTTATATATTATTTACTTCTAGATCAGTAATGAAATTGTGAAAATAATCTTTGTGATAAATTTCTTGGTTAAGAACTTATATATAAATAATATCTTCATCGGGGAAAGTATCTTGAAGGTAACTTGTAGTTGGTAGGGAAGCATCTGCAAGTTGGTCTATGATGACTTGCCCTTTAATATATTTTTGTGTAATAAGTTGAAGGTCAAATTCCATTAATAGGACCATCATTTTTCCAATTCTATCACCTTTAATAAAACTTTGGATAAGAAATAATGAAGTGGATTAGAATGGACAATGACATATATAGTTTAATAAAGCATATAATGATAAATATTTTCATCTACAAAATATATGGAAAGATAATCATGTTCAACCTTGGTATAAAATTTTTCATAATTAATTATACCTTGACTAGTATAGTAAATAACATATTCTCTATGAGTGTCACCTTTTTGGGCAAGCATTACTCCAATTGATATGGGGGTAGAATATGTATTTATAATTAAAGGGTAATCATTTAAAGGTGTTATAAGATTAGGAATATGGATAAAAAATTCCTTCATTCAACCAAATAATTTTTGGCATGAATCTATCCATTTTTGAGCATTGCCTTTTTTAAGAAGTGAATTAAAATATTATATATTTAAGCCATTAGGACATAATGATGAATTGACCCAAGTTTTCCCAATTATGTTTATATGTTAATAATGGAATGAGGAATAGGCATGTTTATGATAACCTTAATTTTATTAGGATCGACATCAATGCCCTAAAGTGAAACTAAGAAGCCTAAAAGTTTATTAGATGCAAGTATGAATACAAATTTATATGGATTAAGTATGAATTTATATTTAATGTGGTGATAAAAATTGATAGCTAGATCACTAAGGTGAGTTTTGAAATTTTTATATTTGGAAATGAGGTAATGCACATAAGTTTTAACTATCTAGTGAATAATATCTAGAAAATATGGGTCATTGCACATTGATATGTATCCCGAACATTTTTAAGACTAAAGGGCATTTTAACATAGCAATAGGTTCCCCACTCTATAGTAAATATGATTCATGTTGGTAATTAGGAAATATATTATATCATTACATAAGTGATAAAATTTCATACCCAATGGTTGAATCGATGATAACATCTATTGAAGGTAGGGGAAAGTTGTCTTTTAAACATGATAAATTAATGTTATGAAAATTAATGCATATATGAATAGCCATTATGATTTTTTTATGAACGGGAATGATGTTTGATACCCATTTAGATTAATAAATAGGTTTGATGAATTTATCATCCAAAATTTTAATGATTTATTTGTGACATAAGGTGGAAATTTTGGGTTGAAATTTTCATTGATTTTGTTTAATGGGTTTAACATATATATAAGTGATGATATTATGCACAATTATGCTAGGATCAATACCTAGAATATCTTCACATGACCAAATGAATAATTAATGATATTTTCCAAATAATTAACTAAAGTTATAATACTCTTTTGGATTTATTTCTTTAGAGATGGTAATAGGTTGAGGACATGTTGGTGTATCATATTCTATTTTTGTGGTTTCCTCAACAAGCATAACATTTCCATCTTGAAAATGGTATGGAAAAAGAGGGAGGGAATAAATAAGGTGTGTTTTAGGATTTAAAATAGTGATGAAATTATTAAAAAAAAGGAACCTTTTTTTAAAACTTACCAATTTTATGATGTTGGCATGGAAATTAAGGTTGTTAAACATAGAATAATTTAAGTATAGCTTCATCACTAGGAAGCATAGGTAAAGGTGCATAATATTTTACATCTATTTCTAAATCAATGATGTGATTACCATGGGTTTCATTTTCAAATGTATATATCTAATACTTATGGATTTAGCATCTAAGATGACTTTGGTGTAGTAGTGATTATAGATTCCATGTTAGGGATATTTGCTTGAGGAGTGGAAATGTTTGTTTTAGTGTATTCAATAATTAAGGTTTTATTTTTATTTGTATCTTAGAAGTTTGAAGAGTAAAAAAATGTATATTATCTCCTTATTAGTCCAAATGAAAAAAAATCAATCATAACAATACGTTATGAATAAACACTCTTGCCTAAGAACTAGGGAGAGCATAACAGAGTATCATAGATCACAAAATAGAGATAAAAGCAACGTAATCAATTCACTTATTTTATTAAATTTTATACTTAATTTTTGGCATAAGGATGTTTATGCTTAGTTTATGATAATTAGAGTATTCTATCAATGGTTATCCATGGTGGTATCACTTCTCCAATAGTCACTTATGGCTTGGTGTGAAGCTTGGCATAAAATGGGCATAATAACACTATTATCAATAGCTTCTTGAAGGAATTATAGTATAATAAACTCACACACAAAATATTTTTGGCATATGGTATGCTATATTTCATTTATAGCTTTAATAACTAACTATTGTCACCAAATATCGCACCATAGAAGAGGGTGTTCAAGACTCTTCCAAATTTGGGCAACATGGGAACACTTCTAGGTATGTGGGTGTACCTATAGTTGAAATGAGCCTCTAGATTTAAGGGATATATCCCTAGATGTATCTTTTAATTCTTATCACTTAAATTATTAATTTATCATGGGTAAAAGAGTTACATAATGCATAAATTGAACCTACTTTAAAGGAGGTGATTCACCAAGATGTGTTCCATATGACAATCATAATTTCTTGCACTAAAAACTAAGCCACATAAACTATTATCCAAGTCATATGGATTATAACATGAGTTTTCAGTATGGAGGTGAGATGTATGAGAACTATCTAAGGTAAGTGAACCATAGGCTAGTTTTAGGCACTAAGGCTCATTGTAAACTTAAAAGATAGGCACATACACTTAAAAACACTTCTTATGACCTATTAGAACATGAATTATTTTACAAACATGAAAGGATAAGGTAATAAAGGATAGATAATAATCACTTTGTATCACCATACATCACTTTCACACTTAAACAATTGTTTCATAACTCAAAATGAGATTTCCATTAATGTTAAAAGGAAGAATATGACATTATTCCAATAGGGATATGCCATACATGGAGTGGAACTTATTTTCAATATGTCAAGAGCTATATTTATAGATTAAAGGAAGAAAGAGAAAGGGAGCTTTGGCACTTAAAGGGAAATTAACTAGTTCAAAAATTTGAACTACATTTATAACTATGTTTACAAATTTTGCTCATTGAAGCCTTTCGATTGATCAAGGTCACCTTCAGTGGTTTCATATTTATATATTCCCTCATTAGTGTTCCTTTATGGTTACAATGGTGGGATCAAGTGACTTTGAGCTAAGTTATGGCATCGATGTGATTACAACAAATGGATCTATCTATTATCCTTTTGTCTTGTTATTAAACTACTCCTAGCTAGTTTCTTATGGCATGAAAAAGTGGAGAGAAGAGTCATTTTCATGAAATTGGTCCTAGAGATGAAACCATTTGGGGATATGTGTATACCTTTTTGGACCCTTTGAAAATATATATTCTCCTTATAACAATGGTGAACACCATCATATAAAGATCCCTTTATGACACAAAACCATGAGCCATAGGTACATATTTAGCCTTAATGTTATTCTTTTTATCTTTTATATACCTGACTGCATCACTCTGTGTTTTTTGTGGCATTGGATTGATCTTCAATGGTAGATAGATGACCCTACAATACCCATTTAGCTTTGTAAAATATGATTCTTGGTTTGACTCTCATCAAAATTCTTGGGCTCATCTTTGTTCTAATTAACTATCAATATTTGACTTATTGACCCATCCATGCACCATTAATATTGATATGTATGATCAAGTACCAACCATAGATCTTTCCCCTTGACTTATCAATTTTGTTTGAGCTGGTGTCACTTGGTAGTCCTCTATTGATCACCAAGATCCTACTATTAGTTTTCAACCTCAGGTGCTTACACCACATGTCAATCTCTCAAGCTCCTTAATTGTTTGACTCATCTCACATCATTAGATCAAGATGTGTAATGTAATATAGACCATCAAATCAATTGGGACCCACCATTTGAAATCTAATGGCTACTTCATGACATTAAAAATGATGTCCTCACTCCCATAAAATTATACTCATATGACCATCATTGAATTTTTTGTGGCTATCAAATTTAAGCTCAAAAGGATTTATTTTTCTTGATCTTAAAATTGATGTTAGCATGAATGTCTTATGCTACAAGTCCAACTTTAGAAGATTATAAATTGAGCCAAAAAGCTCACATAGACTTGGAAATTTTAAAGCATGTTCTTGGCATGTAGAAATAAAATTTCATGTGATCTATTGTCACATGAGGCTTCTTGAGTGAAGATAAATAAAATGCACAAAATATTTAGTTACTTCATTCTTGGATGATGTCCTATATGACCTAGCTCTTTAAAATCAATAAGCTAAAACTTGAAGGCTTAGAACTCAAGATAGAAGGATCATCAAGATATAAAATTTGATGAGAATGATCTTCAAAATAAGGACATTAATAATACATGGTTTGATGGTCACATGAGGCTTTTTGAACATATTTAAAAAAATTCACAAGCAATCTACTCTATTCTAGTTTCAATGTGACATCTTGATGACGGTCTGGCTTCACAAAGCTTGTTTTTGAGCTACTACTTGATCGTTGAAGGCTTAGATGAATTATTTAAGGAATAATCAAATTTTTTCCATGCTATAACTACATTAATTTCCATAAATACCTGCCACTTGCACATATGACCCTAAAAAGACCCTTAAGACACTAAATGGCACAAGGATTGAATTGGACCATGACCAAGACTAGGATATCATATTAAATGACATAAAGTAAGATACAATCATGCCCTATGACATTATAAAAAAACCATATAAAATATTTTTTTATAGGGGCTTGACCCATTTTTGCCTGAAAGAAAAAATGGTCAACCTTTTTTGATGATTTACTAAGGGTGACATGTTTGTTATGCCATGACCAATTGCCTAATCATGTCCATTGGGATATGGAGTCACATGTACAATAGTTTTGACATAAAAATTGCCTCGAATAGTACATAAAAAATAATAATAATATGGAAAAAACATGAAGTAAGGAACTAAGCAAAACCATACATGTGAATCAGAAGTACTTATAGAACACAACCCAACAAGAAAGGAAACACACACCTAAACACAAGCTAACCTAAGATGAAATTTTTTTCTATGATCAAAGGGGAATTTTGAAAACTCTCTTGATTTATGACATGAAATGTTTAATGAGACATGTGGCCTTTTGATACTTAACATTAATCTCTCCATCTTCTTCATGGTATTTGCCAACTTCATTGGCATGATGTTCAATGAGAAATAAACATCTCCAAACAAGTTAGCTATGGAAATTAACTCTTCATACATCCAAGTAGTCTCAATTATCTGGTATGGATCCTTCGCTATGAATTATAATGGTGATTAAACAAGGCTTTCCTTTTTGGTTTCCACATTGTCCTCAATAAGAGTGGGTTTCTCCTTAGCTACAATTTTTTCAAGCTCATCAAGGAGATTTGCATAGTCCACCCAATATTGGTCATTTTGCTCCATGGGAAATTATTTGTCTACCTTCTTAAGTACTTAACTCTTAATGTGAAAATTTGAACATATGACAGTCTTCTCAACCTTATTCTACTCCTTGATAGATTACACTTGATGTTTTGAAGCATCAAGCTCTTATTATTCATGATCTGATACCTTTGGATATGTCTCAATATCAAGTATGTCTCTTGATTGTTATTTAGGTTAAATACCTTCCACCTTGCCTTCACTTTCTATGTATACAATACCTTGGACACTAACATCAGCAGATTATTCTATGACCATATATTCTTGATCAGTAGAATGACCTTCATCTCTATGCTTGATGGAATACTTGTCAACATGATCATTAGTATTGTTAACAACCTCATCATTACACATAGAATCTCTTAGAAAAAAAAGAGACTTTCCCAACTTGCCAAACTCTTTGCATATGGTATTGAGATTTTGACATAGTTCCTCTTCATTCTCAACATGAGACCTTTTTCCATGCTTACTGAGACAATCATCCACATGCTTGTTATAGGTATTATCTAAATCAAATGTAGACTTATTATGAGGAGGAGTTACCTTATTGAGCTGATCAAATTCATGACATATGAAAATAGACTTTTTCCATAAGTCATTTTCACTCATCTCATGAGTATCTTCTTCAAGAGATATTTCATCCATCTTGGTCTTATGAGACTCTCTTAGGACTAAAAATTCTTGAGGAATGACTTGACCTTCTTCTTTGAATGTACACTTCACTTCATGCTTGATATGGCCATCCATAACTACCTGATTAGACATAAAATATTCTTGAAATGCTTCTCTCTTCAAGTCTTGGCCACATTCTTCATAGATAACTACAAAATATTCTTCAATATGTTCCTCTTCTATACCAAACTCTACACCAATAGCTATGATAGGATATTCAATATGCTTTTATTCATCCAAGAAGGTAGATTTCCACTTGTGGTCACCAAGGGGAGTCCCTATGCTGATTTCCTCCTCATACTCACTCATGAGATCTTCTTGGTTAGCCTTGTCTTGTATTTTATCCCCTTCACTTGATTACCTCAAGATGGGTTCATGTGAAGGAGATGTAATATGAAATGTAGTGTAAGGATGAGATTTGATTGGGGGTGTTAAAATGGGGATGGAGTTTGAGGTGAAGAAGAAAGCTTATTAGTGGATTTAGGAAAGAGAAAAACACTAGTAAGCTCATAAGGAATCAATATCTTGGGATGGTTATAAGAACAAAATCTACATAAGTAGGAGTTATATCTTGCCAATAGATTTCTTGAAATTATTCAATAGTATCATGTTCATTTTATATCTCTTTATCCTCCCACATACTTAACCTATCTATTGAGCATTGAAAGAACTTCTTTGCCAAGTCCATTTGTTCTTTGATTTCACATTGGGTTCCTTATATCTCTTCAAACGTCCATAAATTCTACATGTAACCTCATGTAGTAATTCTCAACCATTCCATGAGAATATTAGGGATCACATCATACTCATCATCCCATGTACTCATTTCATCTTCAATATCTGGTAATTGTGGTGTGGATGCCAATAAAGACTTGATATAGGATGGAAAGAGTGAAAGAGGAAGAGGGTAATAATGGGGATCAAGACTAGATTCATTTTATTATAATTTAATCTATAGGAATATATATCTTTCTTTATAATACCTTTGTGTACAATCCATGTAAACATATGAATCCTCATGGCAAGACTCCTAGGAGTAATATTGAGGTTCATAGGCATCATGGTATGGTTGATAGGGCTCATATTGGGCTTGATATGGAGGAATTTATTGATAGGTATCTTGGTATCCTTCCTCATAGGGTTGCCCAATAACCTAGTGTTTTTATGTGGGGGGGGGGGGTGCTGGATTATAGGGCTGCCATGGCTCGTAAAACTGATAACCATTTTGATAGGACTATTTGGGGTATATTGTGGTTCATAGCAAGGTTGATAAGGAGTTCCATGGTAGGAGTACTTACCATAGCTATTCATGTTAACCTCATGCATTAATTGAGATATAAAAACTAATCAAAACTTTAACTAAAGATACTTAGACTAATTATAACTAGAAGTTATCATTTGGAGTCACTATTGGTGTTAGGTTTCTTGCTTCTAAAAGATGATAGAGGAAAGACACACCAATAATATTTGTACTCTCTTAGACCTTGGTCTAACCAAGTGTAATAGAATTGTTGTCACCAAATATTACACCCTAGAAGAGGGTATTCATTCCTCTTCTAGATTTGGGCAACATGGGAACAATTATAGGTATGTAGGTGTACCTATAGTGGAAGTGAGCCTCTAGATTTAAGGTCTAGCTCCCTAGATGTATCTTGCAATGATTATCACTTAAACTACTACTTACTCATGGGGAAAAAGGTTTGAGAATGCTAAAACGTAACCTACTCTAAAGGAGGTGATGTATTAAAATGTGTTCCATATGTCCATCATGCTTTCCTACACTAATAAACGAGGCACATAAAATAACTTCCAAGACTTATGGATTCCAACATGAATATTTCAATATGGAGGTGAGATGCATGAGATATATCCATGGCAAGTGAACCATAGGCTAGTTTTAGGATCGAAGGCTCATTATACACTTAAAATATTATCTCATACATTTGACAACACTTCATATGACCTATTAGAATAGGAAATCTTATAGAAACATGAAAGGATAAGGGAAGAAAGAGTATAAAATAATCACTTTGTATAACCATACAACACTTGCACACTTAGCCAATTATTCAATAACTCGAAATCATATTTGTATTAATGTTCAAAGGTAGAATATGACATCATTCTAGTAGGGCTATGCCATACATAGAGTGGAATGTTTTTATAATAGATAGAGATCTATATTTTTAGAAGAAAGGAAGAAATATAAATAGAGATTTAGCATTGAAAAAGGAATTCAACAAGTTCAAACATTTGAACCATAGTTACAACTGATTCTATAAATTATGTTCATTTAACCATTCTAATTGATCCAAGTCACCTCAAGTGATTTCATATTTACATATTCCCTCATTGATTCTCCCTGATGATTATAATGGCAAGAACAAGTGGCTTAGATATAAGTTTTGACATTAATGTAATTACAACAAATGGATTCATCTATTAGAATTTTATCTTATTGCTAAACTACTCTTAGCTAGTTTGTTATGGTGTGCAAAAGTAGAGAGAAGGGTATTTTTCATGCAATTGTTCCTAGAGATGAAACCATTAAGGGCCACATGTATGCCTTCATGATACCCTTTTAAAAGATAGATCCTCCTTATAATAATGGCAAACACAGTAAAAAAAAGAACCCTTTATGACACAAAACCTCAATCTACAAGTCCATATTTAGCCTTAATGGTGGTCTTTTTATGCTCTTTATGCCTTACTACATCACTATGTCTTTTTCATGTCATTAGATCTAGATTCAATGGTGGATTGATGACCCTAAAATACCCATTTACCTTGGTCAAAAATGGCTCTTTGAATCCTATCAAAATTTCTAGGCTTATCTTTGTTTAAATTGGTTATTAAGATCTGACTTGGAATGTTGATTTATTGACCCATCTATGCACCTTTGATCCTGATCTATATGATCAAGCACCAACCATTGATCTTACCCCTTGACTTGTCAACTTTATTCGAGATGGTAACACTTGGTAGTCTTCCATTGATCCTTGAGATCCTACTATCAATATTCAACCTCACGTGCTTACACCACATGTCAATATCTCAAGCTCCTTCACTATTTGACTCATCTCACACCATTGGATCAAAATATATGATGTAATGTGGACCATTAGACTAACTAGGACACACCATTTGAAATCTAATGGCTACTTCATGAGCTTAAAAATGATGTCCTCACTGTCATCAAATGATGTTTGTGTGACCATCATTGACATTTGCACGACCATAAAATTTATGCTCAAAATATTTATTTTTATCAAGCTTAAACTTGACATTAGCACAAATGTCATATATTGTAGGTCTAACTTCAAAATATTATAACTTGATCCTAAAAGCTCGTATAGGCTTGGAAGATTCAAATCATGTTCTTGGCATGTAGAAATACAATTACATGTGATCCACTAGTCATATGAGGCTTCCTAAGTGAAGATAAAAAAATGCACAAAAGAGTAGGTTTATTCATTCTTGGATGACATACTAGATGACCTGGCTCCTTAAACTCAGCAAGCTAAAATTTGAAGGCTTAGATCTTGAGATATAAGGCTCATCGAGATATGAAACTTATTGAGAATGATATTAGTTATAATGACATTTATCACGTGTGCTTTGATGGTCACATGAGGATTTTTTAGCATATTTAAAAATTGCATAACCAAGCTGCTCCATTATAGTTTCCATGTGACGTCCCGATGATGATCTAGCTTCACAAAGTTTGTTCTTGAGCTACTACTTGATATTTTAAGGCTTGGATGAATTATTTTTAATGATATAAATTATTTTAATGTTTCTAGTTTATTATTTTTCTTTTTTAAATAAGTTGGTAGTTCATAGGAAAAGTTAGTTTTCTCTTGTAACCACTCGCAAAATCTTTTATAAAGCTTTTACCCTACTTCTAAATATGATTTAAAATAATATTTTATACATTTTGTGTGAAATTAAATATTTTCAATGTAGTTTTTTTGTATTTCCTTGATTGATATTGGGCCATTCGTGGTATCAGAGCCTAGACATTTGAAGAGGAGGATTCAAAATTTGAAGGAATCTAGAAGCAATCTAATTTTGGCATATGAAATTGATATAGTGAGTTCTACTCAAAAAATTTCATTTAAAACCTACAACATTAGTACAAACTTGTGAACATTTAACTCTTGTATGATGTAAAACTAAATCAAAAAGTAGAAATTGACCTCTATGGCATAGAATTAAGGTAAAAAATAATGCATAAATTATAAAATCCTTCATTTTTTTTAATCATCTAACCAAGTTTGAAGTGAGCACCATGGAAGCAATTTGCTGGTGAATTTTTTAGACCTTGCATACATTGGAGAGGCCTAAATGGTGTATTGCATGGAAATTAAAGGTTGAAAAGGTGGATGAAATTCCTAACACACTCATACACTATTTTCCAAACTAGGGTGTAACATGCAGATATGTATGATGCTTCATGTAGCACTCCATAAACTATAGTATTTATGCATTCTCCAGGGATAAATGGTGTATTAATTTCAACATTAGTTGAATCCAACATTTTTTAAAATTGCATTGTCAATCTGTATGACAACCTATATGTCATTATTTTCAACTTGAAAACCAATCATATAAAGCATTTTTTCTATCTAGAAAAACATAGTACAACCAAGTCAATGGCATGATCAAGCTATATCAATTTGATTTATTTTTGAATATTATTTTCTCCACACTTAAAGTAAATATACAGTGAAAAAAATTATTCAAAAATTACTATCTTTTTCTACATTAAAAAATATCATAAATTGAGTATCTTGCTTCTTCATATTCAATATTATTGAAGACACGTTAGTTAGAAGAGTTTTTTTGAGTCACAAACATTTATTTACATTACACCAATATATAAACCTTCAAAAGTTCCAAAAAATCCATTTTTTTCAAAGAGGTCATTTGAATTAACTATGAAAACTAGGAAAATCTACACCTACTATGACCAATTTACCATATCTTGAACACATCATCATATTATTTTATCAAATTTTTTATTTTGGAAACTAGACTTAAATATATTTTCAATGAGTATAATCAAGGAGGGTTCCATATTGAATTGATATGTAATTTCAATTCCCATAGACTAGTCAAATTTTTTGAATTAGCATTGCGTGGGGTTTACCTTGCCTGTAGATGAGCAAAATTTGAAATTGTCATATCTTCTACATACAATGACCAAATTATTTGTATGACCACTTATTTTTCATGTAATATGATTTTAAACAATATCAATGCAAGCATTTTTTGATTCTGACATGTGTAAATATGTTTTTCCACATATTTTTAATAAACTACACATTTTAATAAAATCAGGTGCATTTTTAGTGGAATCCAACACCCTATTTTTTTCTCAAATAGTAAAAATGTGTTGTATACATAAAACAAAGATTATAATTATGTGTCCCACCATTTATGTTGTTGATGATGATTGTATTACATTTTGGCATTTATAGGTCCCTGGGATCTAATAGGTGAAATAGAGCAAACTAGAGGTTAGAGGATCCATAGAGGTTGAAAAATAGTTTCCCTTCTCCAGTAAGATATTTGCTTGGAGTATGGGTTTAGTGCTTGAATAGTAATTTTAGCTTGTGTATTTTAATTTTTTATATGTAGTGTTTCTATGATATTTGATGTGGAGCATTTCAATAGTTTATACTTGGTTTATTTATTGCATAGCATCTCACCTCTTGCCTAATATGGGGAGAAGATATTTTATATTGGTTTTTTGATCATTCATTTTTGATGTGTGGTATGATTCAACATTGTGTTGCTAGCATTGTTAGTGTTGAGAAAAGGCTTGAAGGAGATGTTGATGATTGTTGGGCATTAGTTTGATATGTACCATACATAATATAGAGGGAAATAACTTATTGGATGGATTCTATGTGAGGATCAATGTAGTTTGATAGTGCATGATCATGTTCTATTGTAGTATAGAGATGATCAGGATGTGATTAGTCTAGGATGTATAGTCTACTAGTTGTAGTTGTGATAGAGTCTACTTGAATGACTCACATTTCTTTGCTCTAGTCTTTCTATACCCCTTTGGATCAAGGGGGAGTTTATTGGATTATTTTTAATGATCCAAAGTATTTTAATGTTTTTAGTTTATTAGTTTTCTTTATTAAAAAAGTTGGTAGTTCATGGGAAAAGTTAGTTTTCTACCGTAACCATTGGTAAAAACTTTTATAAAGCTTTTACCCTACTTGTAAATATGATTCAAAATAATATTTTATGCATTTTATGTGAAATTCAATATTTGCAATGTAGTTTTCTATTATTTCCTCTAGTGATAGTGTGCCACCAGAGAGAGATCTAGCCATTAAGGCGTGATATCAGACATGGGCCACTATTGAAAGGATTAGATGAGAGTGAGATACATCTTAGGGAGTCATTACCCATGTTGGGTTCTTAAATATGATTGGGGAGTGCCTTTGGGAAAAGTATGAGGCATCATATTATCATAAAGCCTATGACTCTACCATACCTAGAAATCAAAAAAATATTACATTTGAGATCTAGGATGCAATAAGGATAGTGAGTAGATCTAGTTGGTCTTAGATTAGGTCTCATGTTATAGGTGATTTAATTTATTCTATCTATAATCAATGTCCACCACCATAAAGATAATTAGGGCCACCAGGGCCTCTTATAGCCATAGGTCCCATGGACACATAGATCTAGAGTTGAGCATAGGGATCTTGGTATTTTGTCATTTTGGCATAGTGTTTTCTATATGTAATTATACTCATTATATCATTATATTAATGTACTTTGAGACACCATTTGGATATGTATATATCCTTTATGTACATGACATTTGAGATATATTGACATTTAATTTTGGGTTCTTTAAGGCCGATGTACATCCATATGATATTCTTATGATTTATATACAATGCCATGATTATTATCTTATTTATATCATGTTTAGCATTGATTATTATTGATTAGAATTATGGATGCTTATTTTTAATGTTTATGTTCATGTATGCTCTATTAATTTATTACTTATGTCATGTTTATGAGATGTTTTGTTGGTTTTTCATATAAATTATGTTTTATGACTCATATGTATACTTATTTAGAGATGCACACTTGTATAAACACCTAATAAATCATTATTGCTCTTGTTTATTACTCATGTATTTATGTATGTGTTTGGGTATTTTTCTAGTTTGATATATTAGATAAGTACTACCATTGTATTTTTATGATATTCTGTTTGTACCTAGTTTTTTCTTTAGATTGTGATATTATGCATGATAGTTATAAAAAACTAAAATATCAATATATACCCAAAGCATAGAAAATTTAGTTTAAATGTAAATATAAATAACCTATAAATAATATATGAACAATCAATCCCCAAGTGTAAATATAAAAAAAACCAAGAGTAAGAGTAAACACAAAATTTCAAAACCTAAGTGCATGATATAGATAATAAATACTTAAGTGTAAACAATATGTAATAATCCTAATACATCCAAGAAAAAAAAGGCAAAAAGAAAAAAGAAAACCAAAAAAATAAACAAAACACACATAAATAAGGCCACACAAATAAATAAAAACAAACAAACAAGTAAACAAATAAACACAAACAACAAAAAACAAAAAAAATGATACAAACAAACAAAACAAGCTAACAAATAATAAGACAAATGTAACAACAAACACTGCTATAAACAAACAATAAGATGAAAAATAGAAAAAACAACCAAAAAAATAAATAATAAAACATCAATAAACAAAAACAAACAAACAATTAGACACTAATAAACAAAAACAAACAAAACACAAAATATCACTAATAAACAAAAATAAACAAAACACAAACAAAGATGAATAATAAACACCAATTAAAAAACACTGACAAATAAGTAAACAAACAACATGTGAACAAATAAGTAAAAACACACAAACAATCAACAATAAAATAACAATAAATGAAAAAAATAAAATAAAAAACACACAAAAAAACATCAATAAACAAAAATAAACAAACATGGTGAAAACAAATAACAAAACAAACAACTATAAACTAACAAATAATATGAAAAAGACAAAATAAAGAGATCAAAACGAGATAGATAAACAAACTAAAAAATAAAATAAACAAAATTAAGCAATAAACAAAGAAAACAAAATAATTAAACAAGGTAAACAAAAAATAAACAATCCAAAGCAAATAAAAGTGCAATAGGAAAACTATTCTAAACACACAAAAAAAAACTAAGCTAAACAAACAAAAATACATAAAAAATGGCTAATCACAATATTATTACAAATAGAAAAAAAAATGCATGCATGTGTAATAGTGGTGTTACTCTTTGTGATAGGGTGGCTCCTAAAATAGGTAAAAATGACACAGGTAAAACAACATAGGAACAAAATACTAGTTGTTTCCCCTAGGCCATAGGGAAATAGTGACACAAACAAGATTACAAACAATTTCCCTAGGCCATAGGAATCAATGACATAAACAAGATGGAAAAAAGAACATTTCCCCTAAGATATAGGAAGCAAAGACACAAAACAAACAAAATTAGGGTAAATAGAAGAAAAGTAAGGGGTATCCAAGCTAACTCTAGATGCCCTAGGTAAGTGGATGTTACCTACATAGTTTTATGGACACAAGAGATAATGTGAACTTCAAGACAAATGTAATTCTCCTAGGATATGGGATAAAATAAAATAAATGATATGAAAAATGATTGACTAGTATAGGAAAATAAGAATGATCTCTCAAAATGGTGAGTGCATGAGAAAAGAGGGCATAACATTTCACAATCATGAAAACATCAACATGTATTATTTAAGAAAGTGTGATAGTATCATTTTGACTAGAACCACGCTAAAATACAAAAGATGAGTCTCCATAAATGAATTTAATTGCTATTTCATAGAGTTTACAGCATCTAAGGCTTGGAATGACAATGATGTCATAAAATGGAGAGAGTGTAAGAAAACCCAAGTGGTCATTAAAGCATTAAGTTTGAATACACAATGCTCACAACATCAAATTTCAAAATGACAAGAGCATATGGTTAAGGATAATAATAATAGGGAAACTAAATTATAACTAATTACTTGTGAAATAGTTAAGAATCCAATAATCCTTAAGGTAAAGAAATGGTCAGAAAAGAAAAGATGGTCAAGATAACTTGAGTTACTCTATGTATCTAAGTGTTGCCTATATAGTTTGTGCTAAACTTAGGTCGATGTAGTTCTCCCAAAAATGGGAGGGAAAATACATAGGTGGTCTATAAATTATGTTTAATTATAATATAATCCATCCTAATTTTTTTTGATGAATTTATATATCGCATTGAAATTCTAAGCCAATTTTCATGATTTTGTGAGTTTTAGAAATTTCCTATGTCTTTTCACAAATGTTTAGGGGTTTTATAACTATTTCAAGTATTTTTATAAATTTCTATAGATCTCAACTCAATTGAGAATTTCAAGATATAGATTTTTCCAACTCAAGAAATGGAGAAATCATGGATTAGGTTGCTAAAAAAATGGAAAGAGAGTATCTTAAACATGATCTTAAAATAGCAAAAGCGTTCAACTTAAATTTCTCACAAAATAACAAGAGTAGGGAAAAGGGGTGACTAAAATCACCTCAATGTAAATTTAGTGTTAAATACATATTCCCATAGGACCTTAAGCCATTGTAGTTCCACCTACACAAAAGGCATCTGATTAAGCACCAACAAGTTCAAGTATAGGTAAATGGTAATAGTAATGGAAAGGTGATACAATAATTCATGGTATATGTGTTATTACTAATTCTCCCATAGGTAGTTAGAATTAGGAAAAAAAAGGTTAGTTGTACTAGTTTTCCCATAGGGAGTTATAATTACTTACAAGAGGTGTGAACATAACAAAAATGAAGGATGCAATTTCTAGGACCACTATCACACTACTTTCATATACTGCCATTCAAATCTGTAATTTTGAAACAACTACTAGAACTAAATCTATCATCAACTCAACATGAATTAGGTAAAACTAAATAGGAACCAAGGCCAAATGTGATAAGAGGGGATTAGTAAAGATAAATGGATGGGGAAGGGTTAATAGCATGGTAGAATGGTAAAAGGGTATAGTGAATGAAGAGTTTGTATAACGTATCATAACTTAGATCATCTTTGTAGAAAATAATCTAAGTCTTTCAAGTGTAAACATTTTTAGGTGCATTATGTTCATTGGTTCATCAAGTTCATATCCCTCTGGTGTGGTGATCCTGTGTGCTCCAAAATTGTAGGTAGTAACAACTACATAGGTCCCTAACTAGTTTGGTTGCAACTTTCCTTTTTTCTTGGTTTTAACATTTTAATTCTTCCAATTATGCTTTAACACAAGGTCACCAAAATCAAATTCATAATGATTAATGCACCAATTTTATTTTCCTTTTAATCTATTCAAATAAGCCTAAATATTATTGATGATGGCCAAGTTTATTACATCAAATAAGTATATCTATTGAAATCAAGACACTTTATAGTATTCATCATCAATGATGTGTTACAAAGAAATTTGTAGAGAAGGAAAATAGACCTCGATAAGAAGAGTGGCCTCAGTTCCTTAAACAAGTGAATAGGTTTTATCTCTTGTTAGAGTATAAAATGTGGTATAGTGTGCCTAAGGGGCATTAAATAGATGCAAGTGCCAATTAAAACTAATGCCATTTATAAGTTTTTACATAATATTGACAATGGTTTTATTAGACGCCTTAGCTTAGTCATTGCCTTGTGGGTATTAGGTGGTAGAGAAATGTTGTTTGATGTGGCAAAGGGTTCAAAGTTATTTCATATATTTTTTTAAATGATCTAACATTATCATATACAATGTTAGAGGGGATACCATAATGATAGATAAAATGGTTGAATATGAACTTAGAGATCTGATTACTAATGACATAAGTGAGGGTAATGGCTTCCACACACCTAGTAAAATATTTGGTGGTAGTTAGGATGTGTTTATGACCATCAGAGGATGTGGGATTGATCTTCCCTATGAGATCTATTCCACACATTGATAATGTCCATGGTATTGTCAATGGTTTGAGTGTCTTGGCTGGAACATGAATCAAATTGGCATGCTTTTGACACTTGACACACCTTTTCACATATGAAACTATGTCTAATTCTATAGTCAAATAGTGATAACTAGTACATAGTAAATTTTTGTCTAAGATTTCCCCACTAGTGTGGGCTCCATGCACTCCTTCATAAAATTCCCTCAAATCTAGTCCATATTCTATTAAAGGTAAACAATAAATCAGAGTTTCATCATAGCTTCTATGATACAAGGTTGTTCCAAGTAGGGTATAACAAGATGCTTTGTGGGTCAAGGATTTTCTTTTTACATGATAAGTTGGCAGGCATAGTTTGGTATTGAAGATAGGTGTGTGTGTGTGTGTGTGTGTGTAGAGAGAGAGAGAGAGAGAGATAAATACACACACACACACACACACATATTTATGTATGTATATATGTATATGTATATACACACACATATATACATATACATGCATTCATATATATGTGTGTGTGTGTGTGTGTGTGTGTGTGTGTGTGTGTGTGTGTGTGTGTGTGTGTGTGTGTGTGTGTGTGTGTGTGTGTGTGTGTGTGTGTGTGTGTGTGTGTGTGTGTATGTGTATATGTATGTCTACACACACACACACACACACACACACACACACACACACACACACACACACACACACACACACACACACACACACACACAAACTATCTCATTGCCTAGTTATTCATGTGCCAACACTAATAGATGTTTGACAATAAATTGGTAATTTTGTGCTCTATCTATAATCTAGATCATTGATCTAATAGTGTCCTTAACACAAACTATTTTTTTAGTGTCCCAAGGTATTATTTTCAAATTAGATGTTGGAAATGTGTTTATTTACCATATTGACCATATCTTTATAGGGTACTCACTTCTCATCCTTGGCTTGGTACTATTCCATCACCTAATTGGTGATTATTTGTAAATCACCATGCACTAGTAAAAGTTGAATGTTCCACTCTACTACTTGATGAATCCTTAAAATGAGTTATTAATAATTGGCCATGTTATTATTACATGGAAATACAACATGAAAGGACTTCGGAATGAGATCCCCTCATGGCATAATAAAAAATATTTCAGCACCTAATCCATGAGTTGTGAATGATGAATAAAATGCATCTTGCATTATTCAACCTCAAGAGATGCTTATGATTTTTCAATGATCAAAATAGCCTCATATAGAAATCTAAATTTAAGAGGCTGAGTGTCTTGAAGAGGATTTTCTACAACCTGATCTATGAGTACTTTCCCCTTAATTGAATTCTTATTAGTATATTCAATTTCAAACTCACTCAATAACATGATCTATATTTCCATGTGGCTCTATAGAGATGATTTGGAAAGTAGATACTTGAGTAGGTATATTTTGGAAATAACAATGGTATTTTTATTCATCATATACTAGTGTAATTTAGGCTAGGAACACCACTTCTAAATAGGATTTTTCAATTGGTGTATAGTTTTCCTCATACATGACTAATGTTTGGCTCATATAATACATGACATGATCTCTTCCCTATTAATTATTCTATGCCAAAAGTGACCCCAGGGCATTCTCAGTTAATGAAAGGTAAATAATTAATGGAATGTTTGGCATGGATGGAAATGAAATAAGTGGGTTAGAAAGATATTCTTTAAGATGATTGAATGCTTTCTGTAACACTTCATTATAGGATAATGTAAGACCATTCTTCATTAAGTGTGTACATGAATGGAATTTTTTGTCTAATTTGATATGAAGCATTAGATTGATTGTATATTACCTTGTAAACTATGGAGTTGATTTAAGCTAGATAACAATGGAATATATGTAATTTCACAAACTTAGACTAGGTTGACATCAATGCCCTTGTGAGAGACAATAAATCCTAACAATTTTCCATAAGTTACACAAAATACACACTTTTTTAGATTATGCCTAACATTATTATTATGAATTCTCTCAAAGATTGTTCATAGTACAGATGGATGATCAAAATAAGACATTAATTACCTAAGATGTCATCAACATAGTCATCAATAATTTTATCATCATATCATGAAAGATTACTATCATGTCTCTTTGGTAAGTGGCCCTGATGTTCTTATGTCCAAATGACATTACCTAAAAACAAAACATTCCCCATAGAGTGGTGAACCTTGTCTTGTGCTAGTATTTTAGTGATATTCTTATTTGATTATACCCTAAAAATCCATCCATAAGATAAATCATTTCATATTTGACTTTTGAGTTGACTATCATGTCAATATTAGGCAAGGGAAAGTCATCTTTTAGGAAGGCTTTATTAACATCTCTAAAATCACTGCATATTATGATACCTTATAGTTTCTTACTTATTAGCACAATATTTTAAATCCATTCTAAATAGTTAATTGGCATGATGTATTTCACATCTAATATTTTATCCAACTCTTTCTTGACTAGTATAGTAATACAATGACGCATCTTATATAGTTTATATTTAATAGGTTTGACATTAGGATGTATAATTATATGGTGTAAAATAAAGGTGGCATCAATATATGGCATGTTTGAATAGGCCCCTACAAATATGTCAACAAATTCCCTTAAAATATTTTTAAAGACTTCATGTTTCTCCTCAATGAGGGATGCACCTAGTTTAATCCACTTTGTGTCTTCTAGATTCTTAATGTTCACCTCTAAAGTGTCCTACACAAGAATTACATAACCATCATCTAAAATAGTCAGCAAGGAGGTAAAATGGTTTACTTCTAGTCAAACTAGATCATATAATTCTCCCAAGTAGGAAGAATAAGAATATCTTAACGTTGGAAAAGGCCATGAAATAAAAACCTCAGGGTAATCTTGAATAATATTTGAAAATCTTGCCACTCCTTAGTACTAATATCTGATCCATAACTAGGATTTGGACTATAGGTCTCCTATGCTTCATAGGAAGAGGAGTGAACATACCCATCTAATGGCATCAAAAAATAGTTTTCACCAAGAGACTTGCCCTTTTCTTTACTTTTTCCTTTGTCAAAAATCACCTCAAAGAGGTTTTCACATTTAGACCTCAATGTTTGATTTTATTTTTATTTGTGGCAAGGTAAGTTCACCTGCTTTCCAAAATAGGTAGTGGGATATAATATAATATAAAATCCTTGATTGTGGTCTCCCAGAGGAATGTGACTCCTCAATCTCATAAATTCACATATGGACTCATCATTTTCAAACTTGTATAATGGCATTGTTAACTCTTATTGGTACTATTTTATCAATTTTGGAGGGTAAAGGGTTAAATGTGAAGGTTGATAATAGGGTTAATGATGCAAATGGCATGAGGATTAAATAAATTTGTAGTGGTAAGGTCATTGTAGATGATATAATCAAACCCTACACCAATATCATCATTTCCTTCACTAGTCATTGGTGTTGGAATGGGAATAAGGTATGTAGGGTTACTCCCAACTAGTTTAAATCCAATACCATAGGTTTCTTTGTACATGGTGATTGAGACTAGTTTGATCATGCCTTGTTAATGTAGTATGAGGAATTTGCCTTTATAATCTAGGTGATCCATAGTAAAATTAGGGATAAGATACTTTTTTCTTTAGTAATAGTCATATAAAACACTAATGTAAAACCCTAAATCATCTTTAGCAAAGGTGTCATATTCAAGGCTAGAGGATAGTTTAAAAATAATGGGATTATTTAACTGAGTTTTTCCCTTGGTTTGTGACTCAATGCAGGGAGTTTTAGCCCAAATTATCGCATAAGCTTTTATATTTTTTGGTAATTTGAAAATATGGAATATGTTATGGGTAGTATTTATCTGAGACATTTGTCAGTTATATAAAAGTTATTATAAATATCTAGTAGAGGCATGGCTAAAGTAGAGGCTAAGCTATCTAGGTAATTAGATTCTAGACTTGAATCAATGGATTTTCCTTTCTTGGCTCTTTATTTGTTAGATTTGGGCATAAGATTCATGCCAAATCAATAGTTATAGATTTTATAATTGGCCTCAATATGTTTACAATACTGATATGGATGGAGTTCAATTGGTATAGTCACTTCCATTCCTGAATGTGTAAATTTATACACTGATGCGATGTAGAAGGTATGGTCTTGATTTCATGGATCCAGGGTTGACCTAGTAATGGATTTTAAGATAGTTCCAAGTCCAAACATGGCTTAGAGTGTCATGGTTTAGATGCCCAAAGACCATTACTAGGCTAAGAGTACCTTAAAAAATTGCATTCTTCATTATCATATGGCTTGATAATGATGGTATCTGGCCACAAGTTGATTGTTATATATCCAAGATTTTTGACCAACTTCAAAAACATAATGTTGAGGCCTAAACCATTATCTACAAGGATATATTTAAATCTGTGGTTTGTTATGCAAACCCCTAAATTTGGCCACTTTCATGATTAAGTTTGCATTCAGGTAAATTTCTAGCAAACAACATATTTTAAGCCTAGAAATCACTGAAATTGCCTAAATTCATCTTCTTAAGGGACTTAATTACCCAAAAATGTGATGAGGCTAGATTTAATAGTTTATTACCCATATACATCACTAACCTAGTTTAGTTATAACCCTAGTCAAATTATGACCTAGTAATTTAGAATTTTTGGCATGCTAATCTATTAATTCATGGCATTAAAATCAATTGCCAAAAAGCTAAAAATCACTAATTAAGACTAATTATATTTCAAATCCTAATTCACTTGCCTAAACACAAAAGTCACATTAAATTAGTGAATTTAATTTACTAAAAAGGAATTAATGCTAAAAATGAAGTCAAAGAGTCAAATGAGATAATAAAGTACTTTATTATCTCATAAATATTCAAAAATATGAGTCACATCTCACAAATATCTAATCTGAGGTGTCATGCCTCACAAATATCAAAAATAAAGGTGTCAAGATTACATGATTTCCTTTAACTATCCTAAAGTTATACCAACCAAACCAAAGGCTAATTTTGACTCAATGCAAGTTATAATTTAACCTAACCTACAAATGGTTAGAGTTAGTTATCTAAGGAAAAAAATACTCGTGCCCACACATTGATCCATAAGCTTTTGTGTGTAAACTTATTTTGGTGGAACACCTTCTTGAAGTATTTAAGAGTAAATTTCATATGCCAAACATAAACATCAAGACAAAAGTGATGTTGGAGATATGTTACTTCCATGGATGAGCATTTCTAAGAGACTACAATAATCATAAGCTGAGCATGAGAATTTATATTCGAAAAAGTAAAAATAATGTGTGAAAAAGGAGGTAAGAATTTATATTGTCTTGATATTTTTTTACTTTTAATTATTGTATTATGATTCCCCTTAGTTTTTAGTCAAGAGGGTTTAGTCTTAGTTCATTATTGTTCTATTTTTTTCTTATTTTGAACTAAAAAGAGACTAATCTACATGTTTATTTCCTATTCTAACTCCTAAACTACAAAAATGACATAGACAGTGGGATCATGCACCCTATAAGCATGAATAAAGTCTATTGAGATATTTTTATAGCTAAGAATATTTCATTATAGAGCTTAATTTCTTGATTTATTACTAACATTTTTGTGTTTGGCTGTGACTATGGATTTGCAAATTTGTGACTGTGTAACGGAAAAAATTTCAAGGTAAACCATGAAATCATGGACCCAATATATGAATTCATCCCAAAAAATTGTGAAATTGCTTTGGTTTAGCCTTGGCTCTATGAAATTATGAAATTAGGCCCACAAATGGAAAAATTGTCAAGCTAACAGTGAATTTGCTCTCATAGTAAATGTGTCTTTTTATGATTTTTTTAGATAATTATGAAATTGTCTTTCATTTGCCAATTTGTTTATTTAAGTACCAAAATTATTCTTGATAATAATGAAATGACATTTTTAGGCAGTGAAATTATTTCAAAGTTGGGAATTCTTGTCAATAGCTGCAAATTCATTCTGTTGAGTGGTGAATTCATTTACTAACAAAAAAATTGACGTAAAACTATGAAATTATTTCTTTATATTTGTGTTTTCTTTCAATTTTTCTATAATCATGAAATTATGAACTAGAAAATAATAATTATTTCATTTTAATTATGAAATCATTCTTTATTTTATGTGTTTTCATGATTTTATTGACTATTTATGAATTTGGGACACATACTAGTGAAATCATACCCTCAAATCATGAAATTGTTTGTCAATTTTGATGTCTTTAATGAAGGTTTAAGATAGTAATGAAATTTTTAGGCCTTAGTTGTGAAATTTCAGACCTAAGTTTCAAAATCATAGAGTTGTAAAATCATCTACTTAAGTTCAAAAATTGTTGTCTCAGTTACAAAATTGTTTACTAGAGTTTCAAAATCATTGTGTTAAAAAATTGTAGACTTTAGTTTTGAAATTACAAACCCAAGCTGCAAAATTTTTGAATAGATTTGAAAAATCATTTTAAAATAGTGAAATCATCCACTGGGAGTTTTTAAGCATTCTATTTTGACCATGTTTTTATGACAAAACAATTTTGCATTTTGTAGTTTACTATGTAACTATGAAATCATTATAGAGAGGTGATTTTGTGCCTTTTTGAGCTAATTTTAAAGGATATCATTTTTAACAATCAACAAGTAAACCCACAAACACTTTTTGTAAGATCCAAAGGCCAAGGAAAAATGTTTTCAACACTTTAATTATTCAAATCACATTTACATTTGGTGTGTAAAAATCATTTACTTATATTTTTTCACTTTTCAAAGTTTAGAATTCAAAAAAATTCCAAGGGGATAAGATTCACATCATATTTCATTTGGTGCTTTAAAAATGAACTCAAATTTTAGTTAAGTTCTTATGAGAGCTTTTAATTTTTGATTCTTGTTCTGTATTTGTTTTGTAAAATAATTATAGCATGTATGATCTACACCCATGCCCTTTAGGGAACTTGGGTAATCAAAATGATTTACCTATTTATTTTTTCACTTTTTCCAAAGTGTGGAAGGAAATTTGCTAAGGCACTCCCTAAAATCTGAGTGATTTGGGTGATCCCAAAATGATCCTAAAGTTTGACTACATTTTTTCACATTTTAGCTTATGGGTGGGAGTTCATAGCCTTCCCACAAGTTCTCTAGGGAAGCATTGACCTAGGATTTCATCACCTAGAATCATTTTAACCCCACTCCACTATAGGGGTATATAAATTAAGATTGAATTGATGGGACACTTGTTTGGGCAGTTCAACAATCTTCGTTAGTAAGAAACTACCTCAGAACATAGGTTTAATTTGATTATCACACTAAAATAAGAAATTGATAGATGTATTGGTTCTAAAAAATATAATACCTTTTCAAAATAATATGGTTAATGCATATCCAAATGATGTGTTGTGCCCTAGTGTTAAACAAACATATGCGACCATTTAGAACATACAAAATTTGATAACTTTTAGATATCTTGACTTGCTAAAAATATATTGTCAATATAGGGTGAGTAGCCCAAAGTTCCATGTCATCATATAAATTATTGAGAGAAGAGGGGGCATAAAAAACCTACTTTTCATGTGCAATTAAGTTTTTGGATTAATAATTATTTCCTCTCAAGAAGGAGTATATAGATAAAATTTGAAAATATGAAGCCACCTTGTCATCTCTTAGGATTATAATGATACATTTAGGTGTTTTTTAGTCTTTTACTTTTTACTTGCATTATTTTGAGTCAAAAATAGTTTATTTGTCAATATCAAATCAAAACAAGTCAAAAAACATTTGAATTGTCTTGTACACCCCTTTGGCCTAAGAAATGTTACTCTATTCATTTGTGTCTCACTTTGTGCTTTAGAAGTTTGTTAAAAATGATCTATGTGTCTCTTGTTTACATATGGCATTGTTACACTACTTGTTTCATTTTTAAAAAATTCCTTAGATATTCTAGTCAAAATATTTTACCATATCATTTATTTAATAGTGCATCATTATGCTTCCAATTTTTTTCCATCTTATCACTTTTTGAAACCAAGTTTTAAACTTTTGTTATATGTCTCTTGTTTCAAACACACAATTATGATTCCCACTTTAGTATAGCCTTATTCCTTAAAACATTTGACTCTTTTTTACTTAAATATAAATTTCAAACTTTCAAAGTACAACCCTAAAATAATTAGGTTCACATTGAATCCTCATCTAATTTGGGATTAGGTTGTTTACCTTTTAAGTTTTGATTGTGTTACTTGGGTTGGTTTCATATTTAATATAGAAACACCTTTCTTAGACCTAACACTTGTTGATTACTACGTACCTTGTTTAGAGCATCCTTTTAAACCATGTTATTGCCATGTGCTTTGTTTGAAGTTGTGCCAATCTTTTGAGTGTCCTATTCCTTTTATTCCAATTGTTTTCACTAGTCAAACTTTGAGTCTTAAAGTGAGCCAATTATTGAATGTTATTTGAGCCAATTGACTTAATTTAGTTTGATTTTCAGTTCTTGTTCAATTTTTATGTTTTTGAGTCTAGCCTTGTTTTAGTATGATTATAACTACCTTTAGGAAAATAATTGTTATCACTTGACCCTATTTCAAAATTGTTATACTTTGTTTAGAAACTCTTATGACTATTTATAATTACTTGTGCTTAAATTAATACTTTATCCATAAATGAGTTTGAACCTTTGTGTTACTTTTGGTGTTAATTATAACTACCATTGGGTAATTAGTATCATTTTGTTAGACTAGTTTCAAATTTTGTGTGTATTACCCTTTCTTAGTTTAGTTTTTTTCCCTTTGAGTCTCTTTTATAGAGCCAAAGGTCCTTTATTTTATTTTGGTGGTTTGTTACCTTTGTACCCTTTGTTTGTCATGTAATCTATCCATGGATTTGAACTTTCCTCATTATACACATAATGAGACCATGTACAATCCTAGCTATGGGAACATTATGACTAGTGACCCTTTCTTTTAAGAGTCATATAATGATGTCATTTATGAGATAGATACTTAAACATCTTATAGAAATCTATATGTTAAATAAAAGCCTGACCCTTTAGCATAATATTTGGTAACTATGCCTCCATATCCAGGACAAGAATGAGAGAAAACACATCAATACCTTTTGTAAATGATGCCTATCCTTGAAAAAAAACAATAATAATATCCATATTATGTTATAATGCCCATACAAACTAACTATGATCTGTACTTAATTGAATGTCATTTTTTGGAACACAAATATGAAGTGTTAGTTAGAGCTATTGAAGTAGGTGCCAAATTTTCATTATACTACCCACAAGAAAATATGATTAGTTTAATTCAAACTCTTAGTAATTTAATATGAATTCAAACATTTGAATAGGCATCTAATAGTTATAACTTATGTTTGGTCCAAATACCATTACAAGACCAAAATGTCCTTGCAAAAGGAAAATATATTATGGACAAACAAATGGAAGAAGTACATAAAGCATACCAAAACTATCTCAACCTAGATCATAACCTCAATGTTAGGGCTATTTCTAACATGTCACTCATTCAGATTGCTCCATCAAAAGGGTAATGAATAGATGCCCTTGGATACATAAGTCAAAATGTAGACCCCTTTAGCCAAAACACATTGGTTGGCGATGTGTATAATGTTCACATTTTGATGAAAAATAATATTTCTCAAATAGAATATACCACCCAAAATGTTATGGATAGCATGCAAGTGTAGTATAATATAAACCAAAGTGGGTCTGATTTACCACTAGACAATGCCCAGTAGGTTCCTCCAAACAATGTCATGAGTGGATTGAAACAACAATGAATAGGTATGCCTATTTATAAAAATAAAAAAGTAACCTCCAATCCCAAAATAAATGTTTCTTTGAATGTGTAATAGGGGAAATGAGCTAACAATAGATCAACTTACCACCATAACAAGTGAAAAATACTACACCACCTCTACACATGACAACGAATGTTTTACCACAACAAGTACATACTAATGAACCTTCTCAACCATAAATTTTTTTAAACCAAAAATGTATTAATATTGGTCAAACTATGCCAATTGGTCAATAACAATAGTTTCTAAGAAAAGTTCTATCCAAACAACAAATGCCAAATTAGCAACAAGTGTCATTTCAATAAGTACTGATTCAACAATAGGTGTTTACCCAATAAAAAGGTTCTTGCACATAGCAGGTATTAGGTGCTAAAAAAAATACATTTTACCCAATGGTTATCTCACATGAACAAAGGATCTAACTACCAATACCTTCAACAATAGGGATCTAGTTATCAACATGTTCCCTACATTTAATAGGGTTCAACAACTAGATAACAAGTTCCCTCCCAATACAAATAATACTAACACATTATTTAAATCCAAATACCATTATCATATCCAAAATTTGTTAGCTAAGGTTATGTAGACAACCCAAACCAAAACTTACTTCAATAGTAATGTATTTGGTACCCACAACATAACCCTAATACATGGATATGTTGTAATATCCATTTCTTAGGGTCTCCTTTTTTTAACAAAAGCTCTGATACCACTATAATATCCCCAATCAATAGGGACTATAAAAAGACAAAAGCTCTTCTTGCTTTTCTATATGTTACCCTTTTTGATATTTTGCATGAATAAAGATACAATTTTGTAAGATAAATTCAATTAAATAGATAGACAGTAGTATAATCTATCAACTGGATAATCATTACTCTTATTATTTTTTAGAATAGTTACAATAATCAATCTCTGGCATGCATATAAAGTGATACAAATATCATCTCAAAACCTAATCTTTTACAAAATTGGAATGGCTCTCGGGTTGCTGTGTCAACAACACAGTCACTGGCGTCAGTTATTCTACCGTCATCAGTCAATATATTGCCGACGTCAGTCTCTATCAATTGGCTACTCTACCGACATCGGTCTGAAGTGGGCCGATGTCATTCACTAGGATGTCGATGTCGGTTCTTGTGTCCCCTACGGCATTGTACGGCCTGTGGTAGAATGGTACAAAATTATACGGATTGGTACAGATTTTGTATAGAAGCAAGATAATATGCTACAGCCTATATTCTGGATACCTAATCTGAAGATCTCTATCTATATAATTTATTGAATCAAAAAACCTAATAAAATAAATACTTGAAATACTTGTGATAACTTCTATGTGAAGTATCTCTCAAACCTATAAACCTCTATGATAACTTTTGTATGAAGCTATCTCTCAAATTGGCAATAGATCAGCTGGTCTCTCACAACCTCTGCATTGCACACACTGAAGAGTGGACATTCTCCAATGTAAATGGAATCCTGGAACCCTTGGCTTAGTCTTCACAGAAGAAATTCTTAGCAACAATCAATATCAATAATCAATTCATAATCTCATCTCTCTCCCATGAGAAACCCTTATACCCTCAAAAAGATGTGCTTGCCCTAATTAGGGTTTCTTAAATTAGAATTAGGGTTTCTTAATTAAAAATAGGCCAAATAATTAATATTTGATTAAATCAATCAAATATTAATATCTCCCTAAATACATATCAGATCCTTGAGCCGACTGAAGCGGGTGAATCAGGGAGTGATTCTACACATGACCATATTAAAATAAGGGTGCTCCGCTGCATGTCAAATATCCCTAAATAATAGGAGCTCAAGTGAAATGTGTCTTAAAGAGCCTAAATGAAAGCCAACTATAGGAATTCTACTAATTGAAGCCAAGCCAAGATCCATCATGACCCTCTATCCATCTTATCAACCTATGAAGGTCGCATAATAGGCTAATCATCAAGTCTAAAGATGTCAACTAAAAAGGGGACATGACAATCCACCCCTCCTAAAATTGCTTGTCCCCAAGAAATCTTGAAACAATAAACCAATCAATCCACCTGGATCCCAAATGTAGTCATGATCTATACTGATGCCAATCAACATAAGCTCCTGTAATATCCTCTGAAGTATGACCAAGAGGAATCAATAATCAAACTGGTGAATGAAACTCAACCAATCTCTAAAATCATAACTACTTTGGATGTGTCGATACTATAGGCTGTGTAACTTGCATCTGCCAATTCCATCTATAAAAGATGGTGCCAATCCATCCCATAACTGATCCCTCTGTGAAGGTGGCACAACCAACTGTACCACACTATCATCTATGTGAGAAGAATCAATCTAGAGACTCGACTCCACTGGTATCCCAAACACATCAGGACTAGGTACTCCCAAATCCAAAAGAGTAGACTCAAAATCACTAATCTCTAGGGTATTACCATCCATACTCTACGAATCCACTCCAAAGCTCATATCAACATACAGAGTATCAAAAATTGTAGCATCACTATCCAACTCCTCCATGCCAAAAGAAACTACCAGTGAAACTAAGTCCTCAAAATTGTCCACTGCATTCTTCTGGGTGTCATCTATAATGATCGGATCCTAGGACTCTTCTACAATCTCTAAATCTAGAGTGTGAATGCTAGACATACTCACATCATCATCAACATGTAACTGACTATAAATGAAAGCTGAGTCCCTACCACATGCGCTAACTCCTAAACTAAACTCACCTCAAGACCATCAACACTCAGTGTACTAACATTTGAGTACACCTCCACACTTTGAATGCAAGCATCGGACTCATCCTCATCTAACTCCAAAGAGGCTGCTGCTGAAACTATATCATCATCACCATCTCCTATCTCATGAGAATCATGGGACATGTTGCTGTCCTGTCTAACTACTCTGTAGTGCTCTCTCCTCAGATTAAAAAAGTGATCAAAAGACATCCTCTTCTGAACCTTAGGTAATAATAACTCCCACTCCTCATTCACTACCATAAGTGTGTCAGCAAATAGGGGCTCTCCTGCCACCTCCTTTGCTAGAGCCTCTGGTTCTTCTTGAACAAACATAGGCCATGTAGGCCTATTAGCTATCCTAGAATGGGTTAGTGGTGATCTCTAATTAATAGTAGCACTCCTATTATCTCCTTGCTTTCTGCTTTGTGTTGTGGACCCTTTAACAATGGATGCAATACTCTGTGTTAATTTGTCTTCGAATGTAGGGTCTAAAAAAAACTCATTTAACCTCTTCAAACTTTGTTTTGGCTTCTCCATATCCTTGTTACACTATTTTTGAGTACTTGAAGTACCCATGATTTACTAGCTGGTTCAATGTCCAAACTACCCAAACTACCCAACAAGATGGCAGGGCAAAAGCTCTGATCTACCCAACAAGATGGCACAAATTTGGCTCTGATACCACTGTAATATCCCTTTCTTAGGGTCTCCTTTTTTTAACAAAAGCTCTGATACCACTATAATATCCCCAACCAATAGGGACTATAAAAAGACAAAATCTCTTCTTGCTTTTCTATATTTTACCCTTTTTGATATTTTACATGAATAAAGATACAATTTTGCAAGATAAATTCAATTAAATAGATAGATAGTAGTATAATCTATCAACTGGATAATCATTACTCTTATTATTTTTTAGAATGATTACAATAATGAATATCTGGCATGCATATAAAGTGATACAAATATCATCTCAAAACTTGATCTTTTGTAAAACTAGAACAGCTCTCGGGTTGCTATGTCAACAACACAGTCACCGACATCAGTTATTATGCCATCATCAGTCAATATATTACCGATGTTTGTCTCTATTGGTCAGTTACTCTATCAACATCAGTCTAAATTCAGTTGATGTCGATCACTGGGATGTCAATGTCAGTTCTTGTGGCCCCTGCGATGTTGTACGGCCTGTGGCAGAATGGTATGAAATTGTACAAATCGGTACAGATTCCATATAGAAGTAAGATAATACATTGTGGCCTATATTCTGGATACCTAATTTGAAGATCTCTATTTGTATAACTTATTGAATCAAAAAACCTAATAGAATAAATACCTAAAATACCTATGATAACTTCTATGTGAAGTTATCTCTCAAACTTGTAAACCTCTGTGATAACTTTTGTATGAAGCTATCTCTCAAATTGGCAATAGATCAGCTAATCTCTCACAACCTCTAAATCACACACACAAAAGCAAGATAATACACTATGGCCTGTATTCTATATACCTAATCTGAAGATCTCTATTTGTATAATTTATTGAATCAAAAAACCTAATAAAATAAATACCTAAAATACCTATGATAACTTCTGTGTGAAGTTATCTCTCAAACTTGTGAACCTCTGTGATAACTTTTGTATGAAGCTATCTCTAAAATTGGCAATAGATCGGTTGATCTCTGACAACCTCTAAATCACACACATTGAAGAGTGGACGTTCTCCAATGCAAATGGAATCCTGGAACCCTTGGCTTAGTCTTCATAGAAGAAATTCTTAGCAACAATCAATATCAATAATCAATTCATAATCTCATCTCTCTCCCATGAAAAACCCTTATACCCTCAAAAATATGTGCTTGCCCTAATTAGGGTTTCTTAAATTAGAATTAGGGTTTCTTAATTAAAAATAGGCCAAATAATTAATATTTGATTAAATCAATCAAATATTAATATCTCCCTCAATACATATAGGATCCTTGAACCGACTGAAGCTGGTGAATCAGGGAGTGATTCTACATATGACCATACTAAAACAAGGGTGCTCTGCTACATGTCAAATATCCCTAAATAATAGGAGCTCAAGCAAAATGTGTCTGAAAGAGCCTGAATGAAAGCCAACTATAGGAATTTTGCTAATCAAATCCAAGCCAAGCTCCATCATGACCCTCTATCCATCTTATCAGCCTACAAAGGTCGTATAATAGGCTAATCATCAAGTTTAAAGATGTCAATTGAAAAGGGGACATGACAATCCACCCCTCCTAAAATTGCTTGTCCCCAAGTAATCTTAGAATAATAAACCAATCAATCCACCTGGATCGCAAATGTAGTCATGATCTATACTAATGACAATCAACACAAGCTCTTGTAATATCCTTTAAAGTATGACCAAGAGGAATCGATAATCAAACTGGCGAATGAAATTCAACCAATCTCTAAAATCACAACTACCTTGGATGTGTCGATACTACAGGTTGTGTAACTTGCAACTACCAATTCCATCTACAAAAGATGGTGCCAATCCATCCCATAACTGATCCCTCTATGAAGGTGGCACAACCAACTGTACCACACTATCATCTGTGTGAGAAGAATCAATCTAGAGACTCGACTCCACTGGTATCCCAAACACATCAGGACTAGGTACTCCCAAATCCAAAAGAGTAGACTCAAAATCACTGATCTCTAGGGTACTACCATCCATACTTTATGAATCCACTCCAAAGCTCATATCAACATACAAAGTATCAAAAACTATAGCATCGCTATCCAACTCCTCTATGTCGAAAGAAATTGCTGATGAAACTAAGTCCTCAAAACTATCCACTGCATTCTTTTGGGTGTCATCTACAATAATCAGATCTTGGGACTCTTCTACAATCTCTAAATCTAGAGTGTGAATGCTAGACATACTCACATCATCATTAACATGCAACTTGACTATAAATGAAAGCTAAGTCCCTACCACATGTGCTAACTCCTGAACTGAACTAACCTCAAGACCATCAACACTCAGTGTACTAGCATCTAAGTACACCTCCACACTCTAAATGCAAGCATTAGACTCATCCTCATCTAACTTTGAAGAGGCTTCTACTGAAACTATCTCATCATCACCATCTCCTATCTCATTTGAATCATGGGACATGTTATTGTCTTGTCTAACTACTCTGTGGTGCTCTCGCCTCAGATTAATAAAGTGATCAAAAGACATCCTCTTCTGAACCTCAGGTGATAATAACTCCCACTCCTCATTCGCTACCATATGTGTATCAGCAAATAGGGGCTCTCCTACCACCTCCTCTATTGGAGCCTCTAGTTCCTCTTGAACAAACGTAGGCCGTGTAGGCCTATCATCTATCATGGAATGGATCAGCGGTGATCTCTGATTAATGGTAGCACTCCTATTATCTCCTTGCTTTCCACTTTGTGTTGTGGACCCTTTAAAAATGGATGCAATACTCCATGTTAGTTTGTCTTCGAATGTAGGGTCTGAAAATAATTCATTTAACCTCTTTAAAATTTGTTTCAGCTTCTCCATATCCTTGTCCCACTGTTTCTGAGTACTTGAAGTACCCATGATTTACTAGACGGTTCAATGTCCAAACTACCCATACTACCCAACAAGATGGTAGGGTAAAATCTCTGATCTACCCAACAAGATGGCAGGAATTTGGCTCTGATACCACTGTAATATCCCTTTCTTAGGGTCTCCTTTTTTTAACAAAAGATCTAATACCACTGTAATATCCCCAACCAATAGGGACTATAAAAAGATAAAAGCTCTTCTTGTTTTTCTATATTTTACCCTTTTTGATATTTTGCATGAATAAAGATACAATTTTGCAAGATAAATTCAATTAAATAGACAGACAGTAGTATAATCTATCAACTGGCTAATTATTGCTTTTATTGTTTTTCAAAATGATTACAATAATGAATCTCTGGCATGCATATAAAGTGATACAAATATCATCTCAAAACCTGATCTTTTGGAAAACTGGAATGGCTCTCAGGTTGTTGTGTCAACAACATAGTCACCGATGTCGGTTATTCTGCCGTCATCAGTCAATATATTGCCGACGTCAGTCTTTGTCGATCGGCTACTCTGCCAACATCAATCTGAAGTTGGTCGATGTCAGTCACTGGGATGCTGATGTCAGTTCCTGTGTCCTTTGTGGTGTTGTATGGCCTATGGTAGAATGGTACAGAATTATATGGATTGGTATGGATTCCATATAGAAGCAAGATAATATGTTGCGGCCTATATTCTATATACCTGATCTAAAGATCTCTATCTGTATAATTTATTGAATCAAAAAAACTAATAAAATAAATACCTGAAATACCTGTGATAACTTTTGTGTGAAGTTATCTCTCAAACTTGTAAACCTTTATGATAACTTTTGTATGAAGCTATCTCTCAAATTGGCAATAGATCAGCTGATCTCTCACAACCTTTGAATTGCACACACTGAAGAATGGATGTTCTCCAATGCAAATGGAATCCTAGAACCCTTGGCTCAGTCTTCATAGACAAAATTCTTAGCAACAATCAATATCAATAATCAATTCATAATCTCATCTCTCTCCCATGAGAAACCCTTATACCCTCAAAAAGATGTGCTTGCCCTAATTAGGGTTTCTTAAATTAGAATTAGGGTTTCTTAATTAAAAATAGGCCAAATAATTAATATTTGATTAAATCAATCAAATATTAATATCTCCCTCAATACATATCAGATCCTCAAACTGATTGAAGCTGGTGAATCAAGGAGTGATTTTGCACATGACCATAATAAAATAAGGGTGCTCCACTACATGTAAAATATCCCTAAATAATAGGAGCTCAGGCAAAACATGTCTAAAAGAGCCTGAATGAAAGCCAACTGTAGGAATTCTACTAATTGAAGCCAAGCCAAGCTCCATCATGACCCTCTATCCATCCTATCAGCCTACAAAGGTCACATAATAGGCTAATCATCAAGTCTGAAGATGTGAACTAAAAAGGGGACATGACATATGTCTACCTGGGTTTCTAACCAATTCAACTAGCATCCCATAGTAGACCTACCTCAATCAAAGTAAACCTCATTTGACCATGCAAAATCAATAATAGGCCACTCCTGATGATTTTATAGCCCAACAGTTTTAATAGATGAAGGATGCAAATCAAGTGATGTAGGTTGGAAAATAAACAAATAAATTCAAAATGGAGGAGATATGATATTATTCATTCAACATGGAATATTTTCAAATACCATTTCCACTAGGTTATGAGCCACCTAAATTTAGAAAATACAAAGGCAAAGGAGACCCTAAGGCACATCTAATCAGGTTATTTATCACTTTATATTTAGTGGCTTATAGAGATATATATCTACTTCTACCACACACAAATCATCATTCCAAACCTCCCTACCTACCCAACCAACTATCAAAGTGAAGCTCTAAATTAATATTGTACAATCACAAATCGACATGCTAAAGTCACTATCAGAGGACCATAACCAAATACTACTATTGAGCCTAATAAACCTTCCATTCCTATCATGAATAAACAAATTGACAAAACTAAGAAGAAATCCTATGATATTATGTAAAACCTCAAGAATATTCCTACACACATCTCCATCATTGATTTGTTATGAACATCTACCATCCACAAGACACCATGAATGAGTATTTGAACTAAACTATTATGCTAGATGACATCACTCTAGAAAAATAACAAACTATGGTAGGACACTTGGCTATTATCTAACATATCACCTTTGACCAAAGTGATATATCTTCTTTAAGACCTATTCATAACAACCCATTGAACATTAAAGTTGGTATAATGAACCTTAGAGTGAAATGTGTCCCTATAGATAATGATTTAGGTCTCAAAATTGTATTTCTAAAGTTATTCAAATATCTCAAATATATAATAGCTGACTTACAACTAGGTACCATCATTATCAAGGCATATGATAATGAAGAATGGGAATCACAAGGTACCATTAGCCTACTAGTAGTCATTAGACCATTGACCAATGATACTTTGTGTCATGTTTTAGACCTAGATCTATCTTATAATCTATTATTAAGCTGACCCTGGATCCATTAAATCAATGTCATGCATTCTACATTACATCAGTGTGTAGAGTTTCCACATTCAAGAATGGAAGTGACTATACATTTTGATCTTCAACCATACCAGTATTTTAAATGCCTTGAGGCTGAGTATAAGAGCTACAACTACTAGTTTGGAATGAATCCCATGCCTAAGTCAGAAAGTGACAAAGACAAAAAAGGAAAAGCTGTTGAATCAAGCCTAAAAGCCAATTGCATTGACCTAGATAGCTTAACCTCTAGCTCAATCATGATTTCACTAGATATTTCCACTCATTTTTATGTCAGTAACAAAGGTATTAGAGAATATATCACCTATAATTCACTCCATATAGCCATATTTTTCATTAATCCTAAAGCTTAAGGGATACCTACAACCATAAATACTAGTATGTTATGGGACACCGAATCAAAATATTAGCTAAACAAGCCTATTGTCTTCCAACAAGCCTCCAACCTAGAATAAGACCCCTTAGCAAAAGATGATTCATGGCTCTACACTAATGAGTAAACTAATTATTAATAAAGTATCAAGTATCCTATTCCAAATTGGTTTATGAATCACCTATGTTATGAAGGTTGAGGCCTTGGGTTACGTCAAAAAGTAACTATTGAACTAGTTTGAATAATTAAGTACAAAGAAACACATAATATCAAATTTAAACTACCTGGGGTGACCCCACATACCTAAATTGAATTTCAACACCAATGACCACTGATGATGATGTTGATAATGATGCAAGGTTTGATTATAACATCTCTGATGACCTTACCTCTATAAACTAATTTAACCTCCATAGAATCTACACTATTAAACCCATTTACCAACTTTCAAACTTAACCATCTAACATCCCCTATTGATATACTGGGACCAACAAGAGTAAATAGTACGATTAGATAAATTCATAAATGATGAGGTCATATATGAATTTTTAGGATTCAAGAGTCGTATACCTATTGGAGACGACAAGTAAGAATTTTCTATTATATTAGATCTTGTTTCCTATTTTGGAGAGCAAGTGAGCTTCCCTAGAAAAAAAATAAAGTCAAAAATTGAGGTTTGAAAGTGAAAACCTCTTTGTGATGCTTTTTGACTAGGTAAAAAGTAAAGAAAAAGGCTAGTATTTTAGTGAAAACTAGTTTATAGTACCATTAGATGGGGATATTCAACCCTCTTCCTATAAATCATAGGAGACCTTTAACCTATAGCCTAATTATGGATCAAATATTAGCATCGAATAATAGTGAGTTTTTACATAGATTGTTCAAGAGTACCTTGAGGTATTTATATCATGGCCTATGACACCATTAGGAGATTCTAATTCATCTTACTTAGGAGTATTAGAAGAGACAAACCATTTAGAAGCCTTTGTTATTACCAGTAAAATCAATTCCTTGCTAATTATTCTATATGATGGTTCTACACTTCTAGTGGATGACACTTTAGATGTGAATATTAGGACTCCTGAGGAGCCAAAGTGGATTAAACTAGGTGCATCCCTCACTGAGGAAGAATTTGAAGCTTTTATAACCCTTTTGAGAGAATTTGTTGACATATTTACATGGGCATAATTAGACATGCTATGTTTAGACCCTAACTTAGTTGTACATCATCTTTTTTTACATCTTGATGCCAATCCTCCTAAACAAAAGATGTGTAATATGCATCTTCGTATTATTATGTTACTAAAGAAAAAGTTCAAAAAAATCTTAGACATGAAATGCATCAGACCAATTGACTATTCAGAGTGGATTTCAAACATTATTCTAGCAATTAAAAATTTAAAAAGGATCCAAATTTGTAATAATTTTAGAGACATCAATAAATTTTTCATGAAAGTTAACTTTTGTATGCCTAATATTGACATGATACTCGACTCAATAACTAGCTATGAAATGATCTCACTAATGTATATATTTTTAGGGTACAATCATATGAGGATAGCACTATAATATCAACATAAAATGGAGTTCACCACTCTGTGGGGAATATTTTATTATTATGTAATGCCATTTGGGCTTAATAATGTTGGAGCCATTTACTAAAGAGCTATGAAATTGATTTTTCATGACATGATACACAACATTATTGAGGACTGTGCTGATGATATCTTGGGTAAATTAAATACCTATGTCAATCACCCAATCATTCTATAAACAATCTTTGAAAGACTTCATGAGTAAAATGTTAGGCTTAATCTGAATAAATGTTTATTTGGCATAAATTTTGTAAAATTATTAAGTTTCATTGTCTTTTTTAGGGCCATTAAAGTTAACCTAGCCAAAGTTTGTGTAATTAAAAAAATGCCACCACCATTGACAATGAATTAGTTACATAGTTTATAGGGTGAGATTCAA
This sequence comes from Torreya grandis, assembly GCA_037957365.1. Lineage (NCBI taxonomy): Eukaryota > Viridiplantae > Streptophyta > Pinopsida > Cupressales > Taxaceae > Torreya > Torreya grandis. Next base: position 3,439,842 of record JARHVA010000724.1, on the reverse strand, counting down.
TCTATCAGAGGATTCATCTCCAAATTAGCTGACAAATGCCATCTATTTATGTACTTACTAAAGAAAGGTTTCACATTCTCTTGAAATGAATAGTGTTAAAAGGCATTCAACCAACTCAAAGAATATATTTCCAACCCCCTTATTTTATTGCCATCGATTCAAAACAAATTGTTACTTCTTTACCTATCAGCAACTAAGAATGCCCTGGGGGTACTTTTGGCATAACATGAAAAACATGGAAAGGAGCATGTTTTATATTATATGAGATGAAATTTGGTCACTTATGAATATAACTATATGCCAATTAAAAAATATTATCTAGCTATGGTGTTCTCACCCTAGAAATTGCATCATTATATGATAAACAATAAGACAATTATTATTACCAACATAAATCCACTCAAATATATACTTTTCAAATAACCTCTACAAGGCCCTATGGAAAATGGATCATGTTATTAAGGGAGATTGAAATTGAATATGTTAACCAAAAATGTATTAAAGGGAAAGTAATCATATATTATCTTGTTAAAGCTCCTCTTCAAGATACTCAACCTTTGACATTTGGATTTTTAGATGAGGCCATTATGACTATTGATGAAGCATATGCACCTCCTAAGGCCTAAAACATGTCTTGAAACATTTTAGTAGGTATATGTAATGGCATGATGTCCTCTTTGGTTGGTTTGGTCAACTTTCCCTTGGCTCTAACCATTCTACTATTATTATGGCTGGCACTATTATTATTAATTTTGTGGTGGAGTTATCTATCACTATTATTGATATTATTGGTACTATTACTAGTTATTATTATTATTATTTTTATATTAGGGAAATGGATTTTGGTAGATACCCAACTTATGATTGGTCATAAGATCATGAGTGTCTCTTTTTATATTTCCATTATCCAATATATTATTGATTAAATGCCTAAGTTAGATATCCAATCATATGAAATGTCCTTTGTAGTGATAGTACTCACAAACTTCTTGTTATTTTTACCAATTAAGAAAAATAATCCCTTCAATAAATAGCTTTAGTATTAGCTAACTAATCATATTTACATGAAATAATATTCAAAATACAAATACAATAAAATCACCAAGGTCACTAAATTATCTGGTAATGGGTAGTCTTCTCCTTAGAGGAGGGGCTTACAATTAGTTTTGATTTTATGCATATTGGTTTTTTGGAGGTCTTGGTTTAATGTATGGAGGAGGTGGTTTTTGAGTGGGTTGAGGTAAATAGATAGTTGATTTTTTTAGCATTTGAACATTTTATGATTCAGTGATCATATTACCAATAACATTCTTATTACATTTGTACAATTTTAGTCTATCATTATTGTTCACTTGAGGTAGCATTGAATTACGTATTTTAATTGGGTTATGATTATAATTATGGCCTTGGTTTTTTCTAGAATAAGATAACTTGATTATCCCTTTGTTAATAAGGGATTTCTCAATCTGTATTCCTTTCTTTATAACCTCTTCAAATGAATGAGCACATTATAGTTTGAGATGGTATGATATATTAATATTTAAAATCTTGGTAAATATCATGTCTAATTGATTATCTATAATATTGTGAGTAAACCAACTCGCTAGTGCCCTCCAACATTACAAGTATGTAATAAATCTTTCACCATTTTTATATCTAGCTTGGCCTAAATCCATAATAGTAATCTCATGATTGATATTATATGAAAAGTTATTTACAAACTTCTCTGAAAGATTATTGAAATTAGGTACATAATTGTTTAGTAATTTTAACATCCATTCTAAGGCTTATCCAGCTAGACTCCTTGAAAATAGTAGAAGTACGTATATGTCACTATATGCCACTAGATGGAAAGAAACAAATAACTATTTCAAATGCTCTTTAGAGTCACCTTTAAACTTGTATTTATCAAATTTGGGTGGCTCATACCTAATGGAAATGGTATTTGTAGATATTCCATGCTGAATGGATAAGAGCATATTTCATCTATTTTCAGCTTTTTTGTCTATTTACTAATTTATAGATCTTGAATGGAATCTTTCATCTATTGAAACTATTGGGAAAGGAAGTTATATGGAGTGGCCTACTTAGTTTGAGGTTGTGTGATCAATGGTGTATTACCTTAACCATGGTAAGCATATTATGGAATTTTTGTCAAATTGGTTGGATGACTATGTATACATATTTGTGCATGGGATTGTATTGTGGATACGAAATGTGCTTGTGTTGAAACACATTCTAGATTGGATTGGATACATAACCCTAGTTAGTGAATTGTAGCTATGGTAATTTCATTTGGATCCTTAGGGTGTGTTGGTATTATTGGGTTTGGGATGAAACTTGCTACCTAATTGTCAAACCCTATTCTATATATGAAACACATTATTGACTAGATCTATATTATTAGAGGTGTTGAAAGTTGGATACTTATTATACATGTGATACCCATTGGGTTAAAGGTAATTATTTCATAGCACCTCATCCATACTATACATAAGAACCTTAATTTTGGTTAGGAAATTATTGTTGGTTTGGTAATTGTGGGGGTTTCAAAAATTGTTGTTATTGACCAACTAGCACTTTTTAACCAATAGAAACACATTTTCGGTTATGCAATATTTATGATTGTTAAGTTATATTAGTCTGTACTTATTTTGGTAGAACATTTATTATCACTTGTTGAGGTGGCATAGTGTTCTTCACTTGTTGTCATGGTAAGTTAGTCTATTATTAGTTCATTTACCAATGTTGCATACTCAAAGAATCAACTGGTTGAGGAATAGATGTTGCTTATTAATTTTGGGAAATAGGTGTATTTATTCCCTATTATTGCAATCTACTCATGACATTATTTTGATGAATCTATTTTATATTTCTCAGTGGTAGATTAAACCCACTTTGGTTTAGTTTAGAATTCACTTAAATTCTATCCACAATATTTTGAGTGAGGTATTCCATTTGAGTTGTATATTTACTTAGAATAGGGACATTATACATGTTACCAACTAGTGTGATCTAGCTAAATGAGTCTACATTTTGGGTTGCATAACCTAGAGCATCTATTTATTTCCCTATTGATGGAGCTATCTCAATAATTAGTGTGTTAGAAATAACCCATTCTTTAATATTTTGAACTAGGTTGAGATAGTTCTTGTACACTTGTTTTACATATTACATTTATTCATCCATAGGTCTTTCCCTTTTGTATGCATAATTTGGTTTTGTTGTGTCATTTGGACTAAATATTGACTATAACTAGTTGATACATGTTCAAATTATTGGATTTGAAGTGTAATACTATGAGTTTTAATAAAAATAATCAAACTTTCATGTGGGAAGTCTATAAAAAACTTTGCTCTTACTTTGATAGCTTTGATTATGACTTTGTCTTTGTTTTCTAAAAAATGATGTTTAAGCTAGTATATATCATATATATTTTTTGTTGCTATCTTAACATGTAAGGCTCTTGTTTTTAACTTTATTCAATGTTATTCATCATTTGAGTAAGGTACTATGTTGTTTTCTCTTATTTTTGTCCTGGATAAGAAGGTGTAGTCACCAAATATTGTGCTAATGGGTCATGCCTTTGTTTGATGTATAGAATGTTATCATATGGATAGGTATCCATCTCATTAGCTACATCATAATATGACTCTTGAAAAAAAGGGTCACTAGTCACAAAGTTCCCTTAGTGCACATTATACATAGTTCCACTACATGTGTAATAAGGCATATTTAGATTTATAGCTAGGTCTCATGAAAAACAAAGGTTCCAAAGATTAAAAAAAATTGAGGTAAGAAAAAAATTAACTTTTGGCTTTGTAGAAGAGGCCCAAAGAGTAAAACACCTAAACTAGGAAAAGGTAGAATAAAACAAACTCAAAATTGGTCTAACAAAATGATACTAATTTTCTCAAAGGTGGTTATAATTAGTGGAAAAGGTAACACAAAAGATCAAAACTCATATGTGGCTAAGGTACTAATTTTCCCAAAAGTGGTTATAATTAGTGGAAAAAGTATCTATAGAAATTATAATAATTATCATATAAGATTAAAGGATAGTAATGACTTTTCCAAAGACAATTATAATAGATAATCATGAAAAAAGGGCTAGACTTAGAAATAAATAACTCAAAAATAAAATGAACTAAGGAAATTTGATCGGATGACACTCAATAATTAGCTCACTAAGACTTAATAGTTGATTCAAAATAAACTATTAGAATAATAGAAATAGGACATTTGGAATTTGGCACAACAAACATCAAACAAGGCACATGCCAATAACTTGGCTCAAAAGGATGCTCAAATAAAACACAAGATAAATAACATATACTAGGTTCTAGGCAAGGGGTCTTTAGATCAAATAGGAATTCAACCCAAGTGACACAATACAAACATAGTAGGTAGACAACCTAATCCCAAATTATATGAGGCTTTGGCATAAACCTGATTAGTTTAGGATTTACCCTTCAAAAGGTTGAATTTCAAATTTAATTCAAAAAGGATTTAATGTTCTAAGGCAAAAGGGATAGACAAAAATGGGTAGTGTAACCACATGTTTGAAATAAAAAAGGTATAATAATCATTTGGAACTTGGTTTTAAAAATTATAAGGGTTTTAAAATAATTTAGGTAGCATAATAATGATCCTTTAAACAAATAACATGTCAATGGTTTTAGACACAAAAATCCAAGGAAAATATTTGAGACAAAAAGGGAAGTGTAATGATGCCCCATTTAAACAAGTGACACACAAATAGTTTTGGAATAAAATTGTAAGGAAAAAAATGTGACACAAAAATAGATAAAGTAACACCTCTTAAGCTAAAGGGGTGTGAAAATAATGTGATGGTTTTGTACTTGTTTTGTCTTAACAATACAAATAAATAGTTTGAGTTTAAAAACAAACATGCAAATCAAAGAAAATATAAATAACAATAATGGCTCATCTTATCCATAAAATTGACATGGGTGTGTGTAACTTCTACAAATGTTTTCACCAATATACCAATGCTTGTGAGGAATTAATTGTTAATACAAAAATTAAAGTATATGTGTAGGTAGAGTTTCTAATCCCCCATATATCTATTAGTAATTAGTAGGTGGCATAAACTTAGGGTGAAGAGCACTCTGTATTTGGTGAGAAATTATGCGGTAAATGGGGTTGACTAAAAATAAGTCATGAATGCATTAAATTCTCCCAAATATAGCTAATACAAGGGTTAAATCTTGTCAATTAGGTACATACCTACTAACATACTATACAAGGGTATATTCCTTTGCATAATGACTCTAGATGTATATTTATTAGTAAAATACAATGTTTTTCAAGACTTGACTTAGGTTTTCATTAAGATTAGAGAGGTTTGTTGCCAAGCCCCTAGAAATCCCAATATCATGTGCCCAATTTATATAACTCATTATAGAGTGGGGTTTGTATGATGTTGGGAGATTAAACCCTAAGTAAAAACACCATATATAACTTGTGAGGGAGAAACAAGATCCCATCCATAAGCCAAAATGTAAGAAAATAAAATAGAAAGAGTTTAGAGGTCATTTTTGGGTCACCCAAGTCACTTAGAGTTTGGGGAGACCATATGTGACATTATTTATGATAATACCAAATGAATAATGCAATAAAATAAGAGTTTTGGTCACTTTAGTTTCCTATATGGGATGGGGGAGACCATACATATAATAGTTTATAATTTTCCATAAACAAAGAAACCTAACTATGAACTTTGAAAATTAGTTAATAACAAAAAACACACATAAAGTGAAAAAGATATTAAGAGATCTAACTAAAATGTATGTTAATTTTAATATCACTAATTCAATTATGATTTAAATTTTGGCCCCTTGGCATTGTTTGTACTTGTAAAAACTTTGAAAACTAAAAGACAAGTGTGATTTGGCTGATTTTAAGTACCAAACAAAAGTGTATAAGAGATTGATAAATTATTAGGCTTCTCTCTCTCCACATTAGTTCTTTAAAAAATGTTAAGGGGTTTGATTGCCTTTAATAAAAACTAAAATGAGTAAACAACATTGCATTTTGAGCTCTTAGGTTTTTGGAAGAAAACACAGAGTGAAGTCACTATTTAGTAGGGTGAGACCACCATTTTCAATGATGCTATCATGTGTTTAAAAACAAAAAAAAATTGAGAGAAATTTTGGTGAAGTAATCATTAAACAAGGTTAATCTACTATTTAGGTGTGTTGAATCCACTAAATATAATAGAAAATTAGGTGAAGATATTAAAATCTAGTGTAATTTTACCTAGTAAAGCCACTATTTAGAAAGATCAAAGCCACTGATTTTTTAGAATGAATCTACCATTTAGAAAGTCAAAACTAAAATATTGAAGTCATTATTTAGTAAAAAATAAATATCATAAACAAAACATAGGACTAACGAAGCCACCAATACATAGGGTGAAGCCACTAATTACACAAAAAACAAAATGACATTAATTTCAAGGCTAAAACTCTAAACTTAAATAATTAGATGCATTTGTTATAAAAACTAAATATATCATATCATTCTCCTTAGTCATACAGGATGCATGATCCCACCGAGCATGCAATTATGTGTTAAACATTGTCATTGATTAAGGGGGAGACTATTGAGCATTGTCATTGATTGTTGAGTTGTTGTAATAAGTGTTGTCATTGATGTCAAATCTAATTTCATTGATTTTAAAGGTTATTGTGAAGGTGCGTGATCAATTAAGATTTGATTTATGTGTATGATGAGTTCCTATGCCAACATAGTGATTATTGTTTCTATATGAAGAATAATGATATGAGAGTACTATTTGGCTTAAGAAATATCATTGAGAATCAGCATGAATGAGTACAATTCAATATGTCAAGCATCTCGATCCTATAATGATTTGTCTAGACCTTATGAGATGGAATTTTCAAGTAGGATGATGAAATGAGTGAGCTCTGAAGAATAAATTGTATGCTCTAAATATCTATTTATGTAATTTTCAAGATTCTCCGAATGAGATACGAAGATGAAAATGATTTGAAGAATGATTCAAAGTTTTTGAGCATGAGTGAGGTCATTTGATATTGTACATTATGTGTTGAGAGGCTTGTAGATGATTAAAAGATTAGATATGAAGATCTATGTATATAGTTCTAAATATGCTACAAAGATCCTTGGTCAAACTTTGAAGATCTATAAGAATCTCTAGAGATGATTTATTGAAGTTATGAAGAAAAGTGAGTGTATGAGTCTATTTGAGCATACACAAGAGGCATTAGAACACTGTATATTTTGAAGGTGAAGTCTATAGGGTGGCTAGAAGGTTAGATTCAATGCTTAATGAGTTTTATAGGTCAAGGCTTAGAAAACAAAATAGAGATTGTGGCCATATGGGTTATCAGGATCAGTTTCCATGACATGGGTGATCAAGTGATCATTAAAAGAGGTGATTCAATTTGTTTTAAGTATGTGCATAAATTTTCATGTCGTGGTTTGGAAGAAAATGTTTGAAAAAGTGTTTCAAGGTTTTTTGAGTGCAATGAAATGAATATTTGTCTACTCGAGAAGGTTTTTTCAAGTTCTCATTGGCACATATAGTATTTTCATGTGAATAAGAGATATTCATGGTAGATAAGGAATGGTTAAATCTTAAATTTCCAAGCATTATTTTTTGGAAAGAGGAGAATTTTTTAAATAATGATTGTTAAGACTAAAAGTTGGTCTAAACCCTCAAAGAACATAATAATGACTTGATGTTGAAGATCTTGTTCTAAAAAGATCATAACAGTTCAATATGGATAGAAAAGTAATTGTAGGTTGAATTCAAATATCCCAGGCATATCTAAGTGTGATTGGTTTCTCAGATGAGTGAATAGACCCTATAAGAAAGTACTTATCTTTTAGAGGATTTTTATAGTAGATAGAGTTGACCGAGTCAAAATTTCTAATTGGATGAAGGTCAGAGTGTGAGACTTGCATTTATTTTTAATGAAGGTTTATAGATATGTTCCATATCTCAAGAGTGCAAAATTGGTGATCCAATTTGGCCAGTTGATAACAAACCTAGTGGTGAAGATAAAAATAAAATAAAGAAGTGAAAAGATGCTTCCTGATGTGTTTTCATGTAAGAGTGATGAATCAAAGTGCATGATGATGTTTCTTGGGACTTGAATAATCTATCCATGATTTTTTAAGATTTTAAGTTATGTGTAAGAGGTTAGAACACCAAATCCAAAATGGCTTGTTTGACTAAGTAGAGTCTATGAGAGATAAGATCAATCGATTGATCTATAAGACCAATAGTTTCCATTTTATATTATGATATATTTTATGGAGTTTTATATAAGTATGATATAATATATTTTTCATGAATTAAAATCCATTAAATATATATAATCAATTGTCATAATTTCATATTTCCTTGACTATGTTTTGGAGTCAGTTGGTAGTTCTGAGTGAACATCTTACAGAGAAGAGGTTGAGTTTGTTTACCTTAAGTTGAAGCATAAAATGATATTTGTGATGACCTTGAGCTAATGAGGTTTCTTAATATGTAATTTTTTTAATTTTTTTTTTCAACATTGAGTATATGCCCCAATTGTTCAAGATAGAGTTTCTATATACACACATGCCTTTTATGAATAGTGTTTTGAGAAAGGTTTCAAGTGGTAGTTGGAACTAAAAGTTATTGTGGTCCTAAATTGAAGTTAGATAAGGTATATTGGATTTTAATATGATTTTTTCCTACCATGTGAGGTGTTTGGATATGCTTCAATAAATATCAAAGGGTAATGTGTTGTTAAAAAGACCTATTAGGTCTCAATAAAGCCTAAAAGAGGAGTAAGGGCTAATTAAGCCATGGCTGACCTAATTTTTTGATTGATTCATGATTAATTCATGTAATTTTAATATTATAATACATATTAATGTTTTAAATATGAATATAAGTATTTATTTTACTAATAGTGATATGATCAAGTGACTCATATAAAAGTAAGGCAGTTTAGGCTTATTTAAGTATGCTTAGAAAAGGAGATTGGAAGAAGATAAGTGAATCATATAGATAATTTATTAGAATAATGAGGTAATTTGAAATATTATATAAGTTTAATTAATATACAATATAGGTTATGTATGTGAGGATCAAGGTCAAAAGACCTAATCAAACCATGGAGAGGGCTAGTTGAGCGAAGAAGGCTGAAGTCTAGTTTGAGAAGGACAAAAGTGAGTGAAGAGTTGAAGGAGAATATCATCACCTATTATATGAGAAAAAAATTAATATGAATTTAATAAATTTTATCAAGTGGTTTATTTGGTGCTAATTCATCTAGGGTGTTGTTACCTCCTTGCAAGTGGGTGTTTTATAAAACCTAGTTGAGTTGGTGTTGAGCTAGTTAGGGTTGGTACTCCATGTGGAGTTAGTGATTCACTAAAGATTAATGTTTTTATTATAGGAATATATTTTATTTTATATATTAGTGGTTTTTATTCCCATATAATGTTTCCCATCTATATTTTATGTTCATATGTTTCATGCTCTTATGATTTGATGTTTATACTTGCTAAGATATACATGCTTGTTAGAATGGTTCATGTATGATTAAGTGGAATTGAATGAATTTTTTTGAACAATGATTCACCTCCCATCATTAATCTTGTTTCAAAAAAAAATTATTATTGTAAGGTCATTTAAATTAGGTTTAAAATCCTTAAAGAGATCCTAAGAAGCAAAGATGACTAGTTAGCAAGCTCAAGGTGGTTTCTCTACTAGTAAGGCTCTATTATTTAATGGATTTAACTATTATTTTTGGAATGTAATAATGAATATATATATATATATATATATATATATATATATATATATATATGTATGTATGTATGTATGTATGTATGTATGTATGTATGTATGTATGTATGTATGTATGTATGTATATATATATATATGTATATATATATATATATGTATATATATATATATGTGTGTGTATATATATATATATGTAGATATATATGTATATATATGCATATATATATATGGATATATATATACATATATATATATATATATATATATATAATGTCAAAAGTACATGATATTTAGTAGTCATAGATAGATGGTTATATTTTATCTCTAATTCCATCACTAGATGCATTAGGTAAGAAAGTGAAAATAACTCTAAGGAAATGAATGTCATTCTATGTGGCCTATCAAATGCAAAGCTTGTAAAGGCAATGCATTATGTATCATCCAAAGATATATATGATAAATTGAATAAATTATATGAAGGAGCCACCAAGGTAAAATTATCTAGGTTATAGACTCATATAAGACATTTTGAAATCTTTAAGATGAATGAAGATGAAACCATTGCATTCTACCAATTGAGGGTTGATAAATTTATCAATATCATTAGAGTATTGGGAGAAGAAGTGAAAGAATATACTATTATAAAAAATGTATTGAGATTACTAACTCATAAGTTTGACTCTGAGGTGTTTTTATTAGAAGATATGCAAGATTTATATAAGCTAAAGATAGATGGGATTCATGGCATTTTGGCTACCTATGAGATGAGAACTAATGAAGGGAGACCTCCCAAATAGAAGTAGATTTCAAAGTTTAAAATTAGTCAAAGGCCAAGAAGTTAAAGGATGAGGCATGCTTATATATTGATGATGATGAACTCATAACTATGTTTACTATAATGTTAATGTTTGGCTCAGTTAAGTACAAAGATAAGTTATCCTTCAAATGTTTAGTTGTGGTAAGATTGGTCACTTTACAACTGAGTGTCCTAACAGGGACAAATCTAAGCATAATGAATAACATGATGAATACCATGAGGATAAAAAAATTCTATAAGTTTGAAAAGAACAAGAGATATTTCAATAAGAATGAAGGAAATCATATTTCAAAAATAAGAAGAGTTTATTTACCAAAGAAGGTAGCTCATCTAATGTAAGTGATTCAAACACATCTAATAATAATGAATTTAAACATGATAATAGTGAAACTTTGTGTATAGGCATAGAATCAGATAATGAGGGTTATTCAAATAGGAAAGGCCTTATGGTTGATGTAGAATCAGATGAAGAAGTATAATATGATAGTGAAGAAAGAGAAGCTAGAGTGGATCTTGAAGATGAGCTCAGGAGTGCCTTAGAAGAATTAAAACTTGTGAGAAGAAGAACAAGAAATTGAATTCATTAGTTTAGGACTATGAGGAGTAGATTGGATTGCTTCAAGAAAGGTTGAACAACACTTGAAAGCAGTATGAAGAGATCATCTAGAAAGTAGAAACCTAGATGGATATTATGATAGAAAACCTAAAGGATAAAGAGGAAGATTTTAGTAGATATGAAACTAGAGTATAATCTTTGACATATGAGTTGGATCAAGCATCTAGAAAGATGAAAACCTTTATGAAATTTAAGAAGAGCACTGAAGCTCTAGATGATGTCTTGAGTAGTCAAAAGTCTATAAGTGATAAGATAGGTCTTGGTTTCAAAGACCAAAAAGAGGCACCTCAAGTCAAGGAGAAGACTTTTGAAGATAAGAAGGTCAACATGAAAAGAGCAATCAGGTAACCTAATTCCATAAGGTACACTAATTATTTTAATGTTTACTATTTTACATGTAGTAAGTTTGGTCATAGAGCAAGAAAATGTAGAATATCCTCCAAGAATGAGTACTTATGAAACTATGGAAGGAGTCACAAATAACATCAAACAATGATATGTATAAGGTGGTCCACTATGACTATTATCAAAGAGGACACACTACAAGCTATTACAAGATGAGGTGTATGAAGAACACCAGTGAAGACAAGAAGGTTCATAGCCATGCCACTAAGAAATGGATCAAGAAGATAAAATTTATAGATAAGGTATAGGTGGAAAAAACTACTAAAGAATAAGATTCTATGAAATCTTAGAGTATAGATAGCAGTTATTCAATCCACATATTAGGAGATAAGAGAGGTCTTGGTTCTCATGTGGTTGATCAAAGTAGTAAGAATAAATAATTGACTAAGAAGAAGAAGGATGACATGGTGAGTCATGATCAAATCATAAACCAAGGTGAGATTTTTTTTACTATAGAGAATGAATCAAAAGTGAAGGAATGTCAAAAATATTTGTTATTTGCATGTGTTAATAAGATAGTCAAAGAAAAGAAGAAGGATGACAATATTGATGCTGAAAAGGCCAAGTCAAAGGTCAAGCCTAAAAAGACATTGAATAATATTTGGTCTTGTGAAAATATGGATATCTAGGAGTCTCCTAAGCTCATGTTGTTTTAGTTCCCTAGAAAAGGGTTGGCTCCATTAAGATTTATGAAAGACATTATTCTATTAGTAGAAGCATGAGGGTGTAGTCAAAGAAGGTTTCTTTTGAGAAGATTCTAGGTTATCTATGTTACATGGAAGTAGTTGAAGATGGATATTATCCATTATTATGTTGATATCTCTATGGTTTTAAGTATATAATGCAGCATGATGAGAGATATAAGGCTGTTATCAAGTATCTAAAGTCAAATATACAAATAATTCGTATATAAAAGGTAAGATTTTGATATCTATTTATTTGAATAGTTGAACTTGATGTGTGAAGATAAAGGGGGAATCCCTAATTTTGTTTTTAGTATCAAGTATGGGATAGCATTGTGTGTGGTCAAGAGTTTGATCTTCTTTAGTGATATAAAGGAAGGTAAGTGTTGACCATTTTTACCACAGTCAAAATGGGTCGACACCCTATAGGCAAACTATTTAATAGGGGGATAATTATAATGTCATAGGGTGTGTTTAGTTCATTTAATGTCATTTCATATTGCATTATAGTTTTGGTCATTATCTAGTCTAGTCCTTATGTCATTTGATATCTTGGAGGTCATTTCAAAGTCATATTTGAAAGGGGCGAGTTTCATGGTAATCAATGCAATTAGAGCATGGACTAGGTTGTTAATGGATGAGTAGATGGAGAGTGTTATAGAGACCCTATGGGATTTTAAGGGTGTTTGGAATGGCTTAAGAAACTCCTAGTATTCATCTAGTTCTTCATTTTACTCATCTAGACATCTTGGGTCTAGTGGCATAAATTTTGAGTAGGGACTTTGCTAACATCACCATTGCCACATGTGGATGAGTCAGAGAGAATTGGTCATATGGGTTTGTTACCATTTGTTCCTAGATCATATGTGCCAAGTTTTAGGTCCTCTTCTAAATCACATTAAAACTTACAAAGGTCCAAATTTTTCTCCTCGGTCACTTTCTACATGTTTCCCATACTTATCCATTTTCAATAGGTTTTAACAAAGCCAAGTGAGTATCTTCAAAAAGTTATATCTCACACTTATGGGGTAGTTTTAGGGTAAATGTTCATATGGTTTTTTTTTCACATTTGTGATGAGAACATATGCACTAAGTCTTAGGTCCTCCATCAAAGTGAAAATAGATTTATGCATGTGAAAATTTAGCTCCTTAGTCATATTTTGATAAGTTTTCCATACTTAGCCAAATGATCTCGACCATCGCTAAGGCATCACAAAAGATCAAATATAGACCAAGCAACTTGAGAATTTAATATATTCACTTAGAAAGCTCCCACATGTAGTGGACCAAATGGGTTCTTTTTTTGGCCTCAAGAACATCTCTTAGAAGTTTGGTCACTCCATGAATTTTGATCTTCAAGTTATAAACCTTAAAAATTGGACCTACAACATAAGATGTTTCGACGATTGTCAAAATAGAGATCAAGAAAAAATCAATATATGCTTAAATTTGATAGTATGTAATACATCAATTCCATTCTATGAGACACCAAATGATAGTTGATGGGATGTCAACTTTAATAAAAAGCAAGATAAATCATATTAAGCTAATTTGATGGTTTCATGACCATTAATGATGGTCATATGACTATTAATGATAGTCATGCAAACATCATTTTATGGGAACAAGGAATTCAAGTTTAAGATCATGACTTAGACATTAGATTTCAAATAATGGATCCTAGTTGATTTCATAGTCCATGTTCGATCATACACTTAGATATAATGGAAAGTGGAGATCAAAGGGTTAGTGAATCTCAAGAGTGAATATGAGAATGAGAAATGTCAGGGATGTGTTCAACTGGTAGAGGATCAATGATTCTTAGGCATTCATATCAATCAAAATCAATGGAGTGAAATAGGTTAATATGTCAACAAGTTGAGTCAGATCTAAATAACCAATTTAAACCGAGGTAGTCTGGGAATATTTTAATTGGTTCAAGTTGATTTTTTATGGATAAATGTCAAATCAAAGGGCCATTTTCAACTAGAGCAAGCAAATATTATAGACATGGTCGAGGATAGAATGTACAACATGGTAAAGTAATTCCACATGGAAAAATATGTAGGATAAAGGATTATAAATTAGAGAAATCTCTTTATACTTATGCATGGCCATGAGAGCTTAGTCGAGGTTCATGATGAACAATGACTACCAAATGTGAAGGATGAGGTCCAAGAAAGTAATGAGTGACTACAAACAATGAATATAAGTGTTTAGAATATAGCTAGTAGTTATCAGGCATATTATGACTTTTATATAATGTTTAAAAATCCCTTAAATAGTGCATATGTATTAACTCTCTTGGTTTAGTTTTGAATTCTCAAGCGATGGTTCATGATGAAAGTAGTTTCATAAAATCTAGCTGAAGAATCTTTGCACCAGTTTGGAAAAGTTTGTCATGGCTTATAAGGAAATCTATCTTAAGAAACATTCATGGTCTTATTTTCACACTCATTTTCTCATGAAATGTAAATAGTTCTCATGCCTAGTGTAGACACCTAAAATTGGCCACTGATAACCTCCAATCAAGCTTTTGGCTAGTTTCCATCTAAAATGCACAATTTGGCCTAAAAACACTAAAACATGTTAAATGATGTAAAAATAGCATATTCAAGTGCTAATTTTATCTAGGGTGTCCCTAAATAGGGAAATGCAATTTATGAGCCATCTAAATTTGATCAATTCATTTCAAGTCAAAATGGCAAATTTGCACCTGCATGCTCTGGACTACTCTTTCCTATCAAATCTTTTACACAAGACTTGTGCCTTTGTTATTTTTTGTTGGCGACATCCTAAATGGGAGTACGTATCCAAAATATCTAACATGGAATTACAATTTAAATCTATTTAAAATTAGGACCAATAACAAGCCATTCTAATCAATTTGAGTAATTTGTGCATAAAGTACTTAATCATGCTTAAGAGCTAGTTAACCCAAATCAAGGCCTAATAAATAATTCCATGGAAACTTGTTGAATACTTATTTTTTGAAATAAATATTGAAAATCTACATCATCAAGTGACCTCATTTCTTGGGAAGACATCCTTAGGCCATAAATGCCACAAATATCAATATTCATGCCCTCCATGCCTCATCAATGCCTTCCATGATGCCCTCCATGCCTTTTAATTGCCCCTTCTTCCAATTCCATGATGAGGATAATTACAAATTTTAATTTCAAAATTGAATTAATCCTCAACCACACATCTCATCTTGAGATGGATGGTTGAGGTTGATTATGATCAAATCCAAAAATCTATAAGTAGGAGGCCTCACAACATCATTTCTAAGCTTAGTTAGTGCAATCTTATAATGTAGGATTGGTTCCAAAAAGTTTTAAGCAACTAGTGTTATAATTCCAAATTGATTTCAAGCCAAGCTAAGCCACAAGACAAAGGTGCCAAGAGGAGATGAAGGTAGTCACACTCCATTGAAGAAGACCTCTTGAAGTACAAGCCAAGCAAGCCACCATTACAAAGGCATTTGGAGCATCCAAGGAAGGTGAAGGAACTCTTGTATTTGATTCCTTGATTTTTATTTGTGTTTGTCATTTGTTTTTGTTAAATAAGATCTCCCTAGTGTTTAGGCCTAGAGATGTTATACTATTAGTGTGTTTATTTCACTTTGTTCTCATTTTGGAACTAACACCATACTAATCATCCTCTCTTTAGTCAAATTCTTATATCACATAATGGCATGTCCAGTGGGACTAGATGCATCCTAAACCTAAAGGAGATCATTTTGCGACCTTAAAAAACTTTTTAAGATTTTAAAACTCTTGTAAATTGGTTTTCTAACTTTTTTTTGCAATTTTTAGTTGCCATAGTTTTTACATAGTAACTGACATCAGTAGAAATACCAACATCAGTTACTTGTCTTAACCAAAATCAGTCAGTAGAATTGACATCAGTCATATCTTGGTTGCCCATAAC
This sequence comes from Torreya grandis, assembly GCA_037957365.1. Taxonomy (NCBI): domain Eukaryota; kingdom Viridiplantae; phylum Streptophyta; class Pinopsida; order Cupressales; family Taxaceae; genus Torreya; species Torreya grandis. Next base: position 3,423,580 of record JARHVA010000724.1, on the reverse strand, counting down.
TAACATTGATGATATTGACCAATGTTGGTCACTATGTTTTTCAAAACACATAGACCTGAGACCTACTTTTTCAAAGTTGCTTGTTTCAAATTCAAAAGGGCTTAAAAGCTAAAGGACCTGATAACAATTTTACTATAGAATCAAGTTCAAAATTCACTTAATACATGTTTAAATCACATTTTTATGCTTAAAATGGATTAGGAACCTTGTTTTAGTGACTAACAAAGAATGTAAGTGCTTTTGGTGAATGTTTTCAAAGTTTACAACTAAGACCAAGGGGTCAAATGAACACCTCCAAACATTTCATTTGGGTTTAAAATTGAACATACTTGTCAATTTTTTCTTGTAATAATTGTTTATATTAATTTTTTTTGGAAAAAAGAGGTATGTTACATGTATGCTCTTAAATTTTTCCCCTATAGGGAACCCTTGGAATCAAAAGCACCATTCCTATTTCAAGTAGCCTAGTCCAAGGCTTAGAAATAAAGTCATATAAATCACTCCCAAAAAACTCATCAAAGTTTTGGTGACATTGAAAATGACCTTAAGGTATTTTTAATTTCATGCTTTCTTTATTTTTATGCATCTTGGCTTGCGAGGGGGACTTCACCTCCCAGAAGTTCTTTAGGGAAGCTTTGACCTAGGGTTTCATCTCTTGGCATCAACTTAATTTGAGTCTTTTAGAGTTTCACATGGGATGTAGTGCCACTTTGGACATCACAATACACTAAGCAAATAAAATGATGTAATGGTTGCAAAAAGGACTAGACTTTTTTACAACAAGCTAAGTGATACAGACCCAAAATCCATGCTTTTATTTTGCATTATTTGGCATGAAATTCATTGTGCAATTGATTCCCCTAGATCATTCAAAAAAATTTTTGAATTTAGATAAATCCCTACTTTCCGTAGAAGTATTATTGGTGAAAGGTGCACCTCAAATTCCATGTCATAATACTATCATTTGACAGAAGGGGGGGTGTAAAAGCCCTACTATATAGTGTGAATTTACTTTTGGATGAACACTTAAAAACCTCTCAAATGATGTATATTGATGGATTTCAATATTACCAAGCAACCTTGTCAATTTAGGATCTAAGGGTGATTAATTATTTGATCTTATCTTATTTTAAAGTCTTGTTTGGAGTCAAAACTTAGTGTAAACAAATAAACCAAACCCAACACATGGTCTAAATTTTCCTTTGAACAAAGAAGAATTATGATGCCCATGTGAGATCATCCATTTGCCTTGTTCAAAGTTCATCAAAATCTTGAGAATCATATCATCCACTTTTTTGTAGTTATGTTACCCAATTGAGTCTATACCTTTACCAAAGTTGTTTAAGTCCACTTATAATTTAAATTTGAAATTACAGCTTTACAAGTTCATAGGGCTAATGTGTTAAGTGGGTTAACCATTTGCACTAAACTTGAGGGAACTTAGGTTTAATTTCCAATTTAGATTGAAGGTCATTTTAGACTCATAATCATTATCATCATTCGATAGAATTAAGCCATTTTGTGCTAAACACTTGCACTTTAAGTCTATGTACCACAACATTTTGAGTCAAGAAAAGTAGTGTTATGCTATCAAATTGTGGAAAATGTCTTTGCCTTAGAGAGTCTTTAAAAAAAATTATCACACCTTTTGGGTAATATAGCATCATTACACTACTCAAATTATTTCAAACATTGTTTTATGGACCTTATTACATACAATTCCAAATTTGTTCCTACATATTTAGACTGATCCAAGTGTACTTTTGATCCTTTATCTAAAGCACAGTTATACTATTCAACTTTGTCTAGCTTATTTGTAAAAAAGAACCAAGTTTTATACCATTATTTATGAGAAAATAAACTATTGTTAAAGTGCCTTTTATTTCATACCTTATACCTAGTTGACCAAGTTCATGTCCAAGAATCAAATGCCTAGTGTTTGTTAGAAATGTTTCAAATCTATTAGTTTAAAACTTTCATCTATTTTCAAAGTCTAGATTTTGGTGTTGTTTGGCTAAGATTCCTAGTACATGCCTTATTTGAGCCTAGATTTTGATGACACATTTAGCCAAAAGACCTAGTAACTTTTAATTTGCTAGATTAGACTGATTTGAAACACTTTGACCTTACAGTTTGGAATTTTGATTTTTTGATCCATTTACTTTCTCATCTTTGTGTGAATAGTGAAATGTTAGATATTTTTGCTAGCTTGTCTCCTCACAAATATTTTCATAAACCTTTTGATCCTTTTGACAAATCTAGACCAAGTTGAAGGCATCATTTGTTTTAGATTCTATTTTTTTTAGAGTTTATATAAATCTTTGACCTTTTATCACCAAGCATTGACTATGGATCCCAACATGTACTCCTACACTCATAGTGGACTCATGTAAAATATATGGATTAATAATGTAGTTGTATAAGAATAAATGGTGTAAGACCACTATGTGGATAACATTGCTTATGAGATGGATTCTTATCCTTCTTATAATACTCAATAAGTGGCACAAAGACAAGATCCATTAGCTAAATATTTAGTTAACACACCACCTTACACAGAATAGGAGTAAGAAAAAATTGTGCAATATTTAGCTACAATACCCATGGTGGATGAGCCAGTACTTCAAAAACAATATTCTACTAATTCAGCTTCCACGTATGATCCATTTTTGTTTGAGCGACATTTTTTAGAGAACAAAGATGAGATTTTGGTTAGGGCAATAGAGGTAGGGGCTAAGTTTCTAGTAGACTTCCCCCATGAAAATCTACCAAGTCTAGTGAAAGTGCCCCATAATATCATTTATGATTAACATGTTTCTTCTAGAAATCCTATAGCCTAGTCTAAAAAACATACCAAGACCCCAATATATCTAATCTAGGCAAAAACATCATGGAAGATCCCTTTAACTAAATGAAAATAGCATAAGAAACCTACCTAAATTTAACACATGATTTCAATTAGATGAACATGGTAAGTAAGCCTCTCATTGATCTAGTTCCTTCAATAGGGGTGTTGATGAAATTAACTAGACAAGAGAATCCAAGTTCTAACCCATTTGTATAAACCACTTTAATAGATAACTTCATATATGCTAGTTATTGAAGAAGTGTCTTTAGCTTCTACACTAAATAGTGAGCCAAACGTAGTAGACAATATGCAAACAACATCCAATCTTGATCAAAGTGGTACTAATGCACAAACAACTAGACAACAACATGTGCCTATAGTTAATCCCATGAGCAAATCATCATACCAAGGAATAGGATTTTTTATACCCCAGCCTCAACCAGCCATTTCCTCAAGTATACAACCTATAGGATTAGATAATCAAATAATGGCTAATGTTACACCTCAATGATAGAATGTGATGAATCCCACTCCTCTTCAATAAGTACCAAGTGGTATTCCACAATAATAGACATAGTCTAGTGTAATAACACAATAGAGGATGAGTACATTTCCACCTCAACTAGGGGAAACTAATATTCCACCTCATCAAGTAATGAAAAACATACCTCTTTAGCCATAGAGTAATATGCTAGTCTAAAACCAAGTAATGACTAGCTATCAATGTGCAAATAATGGTCAATGATAGATGCCAAATCTATAACATGCTTTCACGTCTTCATAGGGATTCATGCAATAAGGAAGTATTCATGTTTCTAAAGTACCTACTATACAATCATTAATTCAAAATGTGCCACAAATATAAAGATAGGGTCTTGGTCTACAAGTTCCCACTCAATAGCAAGGTTTGATTAGTTAGTAACATGTCCCTTATCAACCACAAAAGGCACAATATACAAACCAAAAAATCCTCTATTTCAAACCTTTATCATCAACCTAAACTAGAATATTGGATAGCCAAATGTGTAATTTCAAGTACATCCCAATCCACCTATATGTATTCCTGGTCCATTCCCCAACCAAGCCAATATACCCCAATAGGTGTCTCTATCATACCATGGTCAAAGTGTCCCACTTTTGACCTCTGAACCATCTATCCAAACCAATATTCTCCCTTAAACTAATATCCCTTCCAATTTCCAATCTCAAGAATTATAATGGATGAAGGATGTGATTGCTACCATTTAGGTGGGAAAGTAGACTAAGAAGTTCAAATTGGACGACATATGTTACAATCCATTTAACATGGAGTATTTATAGAAACCATTTCATCTAGGATATGAACCACCCAAATTTGAGAAGTATAAAGGGAAAGGTGATCCTGAAGCTCATTTGACTAAATTCTTTATCGTATGTCAACTAGTGGCATATAGTGACATATACCTTTTATTGTTGTATCTAATGAGAGTAGTTAGACAAGACTTGGAGTGGTTTTTAAAGTTTCCCAAAAATTTTGTAATAGACTTTGATGATCTTTCTGATAAATTTTTTTAGCACTTTTCCTATAATCTCGAGCATGAGATTTCATTAGTGGACCTAACACAAGAAAAACAAAAATCTAGGGAGAGTTTTGAAAGTTGTTTAAAATGATGGAAATCCCTTGCAAGCCATTTCACACATAGTTTGCTAGATAAACAATTAGCTTCTATGTTTACTAAAAATTTGCATAGTGAGATAGCCTATCATCTAGAATTGCAATGTGCACATACATTCAAAGAGATCATTGATAAAGGTTGGTTGATAGAGTGAGCACTCATTAATAAAGGGGTTATCAATCTTAATTCATCTAATCAAAATCAAGGTATCAATCATGGAAATGACCAACATCCCATCTAAGTGAAAGCATCACAACCAGCACATGCCAATGATCATGAAAGATTGAAGTAATTTAATCAAAATAAGAATGTTGTGAGAAATGGAGTGACTAAATATCATCATGTCCAAACTATGTAGATATCATCTACACCACCTTTCTAGCTTACTCCTACTAAGTAACCTCTTCAACTAATGCTACAAGTGCAACAACCAAGACTTGCACAACAAATACAATAGTCTTTACCATTATAAACCCCACCTCCTAGGAGAACCTTACCTACACATAATGTATTTAGTGATATAGGATAACCTATTAAATCTATATTTCACAATCTTTTTACTACTAATCTAATTATTTGGCCTATACCAAAGCATTATTTGCAAGGCATTCTTTACCTTGATTGGTACCATGAAAATGAATTTTGTGACTATCATCAGGTCAATGGGAATAATTTATGAAGATGTGTCCAAATCAAACATTTAATCAAAAATACCTTAGATAATGGGGAAAGAAAACTAGATAATGTTGCTTCCACTTCTAATCAAACTCTTGAAATCTATCAAAACCCCTTTTCCTAACATAAAAATCAATAATAGTATAAAAATTAACAATAACAACAACATACAGTGTAGTAGTAAAATTAATAGTATTAAAATCAAAGGCTATACCAATAGAATCAAAAAAATCAATATTAGAATCCAAAATGACAAAACAATGGACAAAACCAAGGTTAGGATAGTAATAACCAACAAACATACCATGCAATTTCACATGACTACAATAGGCTTGTAGGTCATATTGTATGGGTTAGCATTAATACCATCTCCATTAATCCTAGACCAAGCACTAATTAGCCTAGACCATTTATAAACAACAATATTTAGCCAAATCACATGGATAATCCTTTTTTGACCTGGGAGTGCATACATGCAAACCAACAAACTAGGACTTCCCCTTTTGGATCTTACAGTGACAACTCATTCTTGTCATGTGACCACATGAAAGTGCACTAGCAACTAAGACTTGTCATGTCTAATCCCACACCATTTCCAACATTAGTTAGAAATAATGATCTATTATTTAATCTTGATTGTGTAATCACAACTCAGAGGTCAAATATTACTATCTCAAGCCAACAACCAAGACAAGAAGTTTCATATTATGGAACAATTGTAGAAGACACCATCACAAATTTCTATTTTAGATTTTTTATGGATGTCAACAATCTAAAAGAACATCTTGAATGAGTTTTTGACCCAATCCACTATTGCTAGTGACATATCTCCTGATAAACGTTAAGCTTTGGTTGGACACCTAATTCAATCCCAATAAGTCACATTCAACAAAAGTGATAAGTCTTACCTTGGCCCACTCCATAATAACCCATTATATATAAAAGTTTGTATCAGACATCATAAAGTAAAACATGTCCTTATTGATAATGGATCTAGCCTAAACATAGTATCCCTCAAGCTCATCAAGATTCTTGGGTACATGATAACATATCTCCAACTAGAAACAATAACTATCAAATCTTATGATAATCAGGGAAGAGAATCACAAGGCACCATTAGTTTATCAATTATTATTGGGGCTTTGACCCATGATACACTTTGCCATGTGTTGCACCTTGAGTTATCATACAACATGCTTCTAGGCAAGCCTTGGTTACATGAGATTTGTGTAGTCCCATCAACACTGCACCAATGTATCAAGTTTTCCCACTCAGGGATGGAAGTGAATATTCTAAGAGATTTACACCCATATGAACACTATAATCATCTTGAGGCTAAATTTCAAATCTATAATTATCAATATGGTATGAATCCCAGTTCTAAGTAGGTTAAAGGAAAAGCTATACTTATTGATAATTCATCAGATAATTGAATAGATCTTAATACCTTGTATTCCATTTCCCACATACCGCCTCCTGAATCTTCCAATCATTCCATCATTTTAGATAATGGATTGGGAGAGTATGTGACCCATGACACATTTCATATTGCCAATCTTCCTCAAAATTCAAAAACTTGTGAGTGACCCAAAGTCATTACACATATTCATTGGCAATAAAAGAACAAAGATAAGGGACATGTCACCTTTGTACCAACATCTAGCCTAGGACATGACCCTTTTGAAAGGAATGAATCATGGTTATAAAATAATGACCATGCTAATTGTTATAAAAATTCAAAGTATTCTATTCCCAATAGGATCATGGAACATCACAATTATGAAGGAAGAGGCCTCAAACTAAATCAGTAAGGAACCATCAAGATAATTTTCATGACTAAGTATGAAAGACCTTATGGACTTAGATTTAAACCACTTGGAGGTGACCCCACATATTTTATTCAAACTCCATCACTAGCAACTAGTGATGATGATGTTGATAGTGAAGCAAAATTTGATCATAGCCTTACATTTGATAACCTAGCTAAAACTAACCTGTTTGATAATAATGCCATTTGTACCTTACCCAAGCCATTCATCCCAATTCATTTCCATTATATTATCCCCAATTGATAGATTAGGACCAACAAGAATCCATTCTTTTGATTGATGAGTTCTAGAATAATGAAGCATTCTATGATTTCTTAGGCCTTAGAGATAATATTCCATTGGAAGATCACAAATCAAGACTCTCAATCACATTGGATCCTACAACCTATTTTGGAGAGTGAGTGAACACCGTTAGACAAAATAAAAAAAGTAAAATATTGAGGTCCAAAAGTGAAAACCTCCTTGACACACTTTCTAACTAAGGAAAAAGTAAAGATAAAGGATATTCTAGTGGTGAAAACCTATTTTAGGTATCAATAGATGGGGGTGTTCATTCTTCTTTAAATTTAGTTTAGGAGACCACCAATGATGAACATACCTATGGATCTAAGTTTAGTTTTGATAAATAAAAAGTATTTGATCAAATTCTCCAAGAATTTTTTACTATTTTTGTTACATGGCCAAATATCCCATTAGGAGACTCAGATTCATCATGCCTAGGAGGAGTTAAAGATCAATTCTTAACAGAGGACCCTGACATAGTCCAATAGTTCAAGTCACTACCTACTATCCTAGAAGATATTTTGACCCTCTTAGTCAAAGCTATAATAGAGGTAAACATCAAGACTCTATCAGACCTGAAAAGGATAAAATTGGTTGTGTCCCTCACTAAGGAGGAATGTAACATTTTTACATCTCTATTGAGAGAGTTTGTGGATATATTTGCATGGGCCTATTCTAACATGTAAGTATTAGACCCCACCTTGGTTTCTCACCACCTTGTGGTTAATCTTGATGTCAAACTAGTAAAACAAAAGCTACATAAGATGCATGCTCACATTGTTGAATTGGTAAAGAAAGAGTTTGAAAACTCTTATAAGTAAGATGTATCTGATCCATTGACTACTTAGAATAGATCTCTAATGTAGTATCTATTAGCAAGAAGCTTGAAGAAATCAAAATTTGTACTAATTTTTGAGACATCAACAAAGCTTTTCCTAAATATGATTTTCCCTTACCTAGTGTCAACATGATTATTGAATCAATAACAAGTTATGAAATTCTTTCACTCATGGATGGCTTTTTAGGATACAATCAAATCATAATAACACCAAAAGATCAGCTTAAAATATTATTCACCACTCCATGGGGAACATTTTGTAATTAGGTGATGTCATTTGGCCTTAAGAATGTAGGAGCTACATATCAAAAATCCATGACTATCATATTCTATGATATGATGCATGATATTGTTGAAGACTATGTTGATGGAATATTAGGACAATTCAAGACTAGAGCTAACATCCAAAAGTGGTGTGTAAGATATTTAAAATAATATGATAGTACAAAGTCAAACTAAATCCAAAAAAATGTGTTTTTAGTGTAACTTCAAGAAAATTACTAGGTTTCATCATGTCTTATAGAGGTATTGAAGTTGATCCAGCTAAAGTCCATCTTATAATTGAGATGCCACCACCAACCAATTTGAATCAACTTCATAGTTTATAGGGTAAGATCCAGTCCATCTGATGCTTCATCTCTTAGTTATCAGACAAGTTCCATCCATTTACACATCTTTTGAAGAAAGGAGTTGCATTTCACTAGGATGATCACTACCAAATAGCTTTTCAAAAACTCATGGACTATCTTGTTAATCTACCTATTTTATTACCTCCTATGCTAGGAAAGCCATTCTTGTTATACTTATCAGCTACCAAATATGATTTGGGGGCACTCTTGTCTCAACATGATGACAATGGAAAGGAGCATGTTGTTTACTACCTAAGTCATACCTTGGTTACATATGAACATAACTATGCACATGTTGAAAAATCTTGTCTAGTCATTATTTTTATAGCTCAAAAACTACGTCACTACATGTTGAATAATAAAACCATGGTCATTTCAAAAGTAGATCCACTCAAGTATCTACTATCAAAAATAGCTTTGAAGGTAAAATAGCAAAATGGATCATGCTTCTTAGTGAGTTTGATATAGAGTATGTCAACCAAAAAAGAATCAAATGACAAGTTCTTGCAGATCAACTTGCTAAAGCACCTCTCATGGACACACAATCACTCAAGTTTCCATTTCGTGATGAATCCATAATGACCATTATTAATACACCCCTTAAGGAGTAGCCTTGGAAGCTATATTTGGATGGATCATTCACTACACATGGATCAAGGGCATGCCTATTGTTTATTACACCATAGGGTGATCTAATTCTTAAATCATTCAAAATAAAATTTCCTTATGCAAATAACATGGCCGAGTATGAATCACTTGTTGTATGACTTTAAAAAGTAGTGCATTAGACTATATCTCATCTTCAAGTTTCTGGTGATTCTCAGTTAATCATCAATCAAGTCACAAATCATTTCTAGACCAAAGATGATAAGCTAGTTCCATATAAATCCATGGTTGACACTCTTAAAAAGAAAATTGGTAACATTCAGTTTGAGCATATACTGAGGGCTAGTAATAGAACTATAGATTCCATGGCTACTATTGGTTTTTTGATTCAATAAATAGATAAAGCTAGAGAGTATTAGTTATTTGTTAAGAATTTTTTAGCACCAGTTCATGAACCTTCAACCATTGCCATGATTTGTGATATTATTTAGTCCTAATTCTATCTGGTCCTTAGACCTTTACAACTACCTTCATGAACATGTTATACCACCTGACCTATCTCAGAATAAAACTAAATCCTTCATTCATCATTACACTTGTTAAACTTTTCTTGGATCCACCCTTTACCACTGTAGTTTTGATGGAACTATGCTTTGTTGTTTAAATTCAGTAGATTCTACATTAGCATTAATATAATATCACAAAGGAGTATGTGGATCTCATTATAGCAGGGTAGTCTTATCCAAAACACTATTGTGTACTGGTTATTATTGGCCCACAATGGATGCATATGTAAATAAATGTGATAAATGTCAATGGCATGCTAATTTGATTCATGCCCCAAAAAAAAATTTAAAACTGATGTCGACACCATGGCCATTTTCTACATGGGGACTTGACCTTATTGGGAAGATTAACCCTACTTCATCTAATGGTCATAAACATATCCTTACCACCACTAAATATTACACTAAGTGGGTTAAAGCTATACCCCTCACTTACATGACTAGAAAGTAACTCTCCAAATTCATCTTTAATCATCTCATCTAATACTATGGTATCCCCTCTAACATTATATCTGATAATGGAGGATCATTTAAAAATAAATATGTAGACTAGTTATGTACTGAATATAACATCACACAACACTTTTCTACAACATATTACCCTCAAGGTAATGGCTAGGCTGAGGCATCTAACAAAACCATTGTCAACATTCTCAAAAATATTATCAATGATGTCAATCATGATTGGAACCTCCAAATATTCCCTACCCTTTGGGCATATTGTACCGATCATCATACCTCCATAAGAGCCACTCCATACTCACTTGTTTATGGTACTAAAGTGATCCTTCCCATTGAGGTCAAATTACCTTCACTATGCATCTCTTTCAAGCATGTCTTAGATAATCATGACTATTGAGTAGCTCACCTACAAGAGTTGGATCTACTTGATGAGAAATGCATATCCATGCTCAACAATCTTCAAGCATATCAGAACTGACTCAAAGGCCACTATAATCAGCGTGTGAAGTATAGAACATTTATACTTGGTGATCTTATTCTCAAATAAAACCTAAAGAATACCATGACTAAGAAGAAACATAAAGGGAAATTTAAACCAAACTAGATAGGGCCTTTCATCATCACTACAAATTATAGATCAGAAGCACACAGACTTGCCACACCAGATGGTGATGAACTTCTAGATCCAATGAATAGTATTCATCTCAAGTGGTACTATGATTGCATGTTAAGGTGTATTATCTAGAAGGATATTTTTAGCTATGCATTTTTGTCACTATTCTTATTTGTACACATAACATTATTATCTATCCTCTTTCCATATCCACTTTCAATTTTTGACATACTGACCTAGCATGTTCTAAATCCTAGCCCATTTGACCTTGGTTTTTGTCATTCATTACGTAGCTTTAGCATCAAGGTATCTAATCAGTTCATTAATTAGTTCAAAAACATAAGATAGAGATCATATTTTGTGATAGTGTGATATAAGTTTTGATAGGTGTATCCTTCGTTTGTTAGTCCTTTCTTACCACCGATCTTGTTGCTAATTATAATTACCTTTGGGAATATTAGTACCATTGATCTATGTCATTGTGTCCTAGTTATAACCACCTAGGGAAAACTAGGGGAAATACTAAGTCTTGATGTACCGACTTTCCACTTCCTATGCCATACTATGTCTTTTTACCAACTATGCCTACTTTGTTTGAATTGGCTACCATACTAGTCAAATTATTCCACTATAAGGGTGGAACTACAATGACTTGAGGTTATTTTCTAGGATTATGTAGGTAGCACTCAATAACTTTTGAGGTCAGCTCAGTCACCCTTTTCCTAATGCTCTCACCATTTTGTTATCAATCTAATTTTAAACACTCTCACCATCTTATGAGTAATCTAAGTTTGAACTCTCTCACCATTTTGTGAGCAATCTAAGTTTGAACGCTTTATCCATTTTGTGAGAAACATAAGCCACACTCTTTCCATTTTGAAAGTAACCTAAGCCACACTCTCATAATTTAATGAGAACCATAAGTATGAACACTGTCACCATTTTATGAGCTTGAACAATTTAGTGTCTCATCATTCTCGATTGAGTTGTGACACTCCAAAACACTTCCAAAAACATTTCAAAAAATTGTTAGAAAAGAATAGAAGCATTAACCATTTCTTTCCCTTAAGGATTTTGGGAACCCTTACTAAGTTAAAATAAAATCACTTGTCATTTAGTTTCCCTATCCTTTTTGGATTTTTCTCTCATGCACTTGTCATTTTTTAAGATCATTCACATCCATTCTATTTATTTTCTTTAGTTATCATATTCTTCCCATTCCCTGGGAAAACTACATTTGGCCTAAAGTTTTTTAATTGGATATTACATTCATGGAACTATGTAGGTAGCATCTAATTGCCTAGTGCATATGGAGACATCTAGACCACCCCCTTCCTTTTCTTCTATTCCCCCATTTAGTTCATTTGTTAAGTTGTCACCTATTTTCTAGGGGCAATGTTCATAGGATTTTTATTGTATTGTTTGTTTATTTATTTTTGCTTATTTTATTTGTGTATACTTATTTGTTTACTTTCAACATTTTTACCTTGATTTAGTTTATGTGTGCTCATTAGGTGATTCCTTGTCCACACTTACACTTGAATCCATCCATATTCATATGTTTACATTATAATCATGGTTTTTATCATTGATGCACTATTTTCTATTGAGTATTGTATTATGGGAGTCAATCCTTATGCATATTTTGGCCAAATATTTATTATGTTTTATCATAAAGCCTACCATCACATACTAAAACAAACCTCAGCTTCAAAAAGTTTATTCAAAAATGGTGGCATCTCTTCAGCACTGATATCTTGATTCACTCCTAATCATACCCCAAAATAGAGTAATTAACCATGAAAGAATTTCAAATTTTATTAGTTTGGATGAGTATCTCCATACTAAAGGTTATTATAATTCATCATTACCCTTTCTGTTAAGTTGTCATCGTCCTCAAATTATTTTATCATGTTTTCCATAATTAGGGTCCAATGATTATAACCACCTATGGGCCAATCATTGCACACCATCCCACCTACATTTCTCAATGATTATAATATCCTTTAGGAAAATCATTGTGTTGTTACCACTTTAATTTTTATGACTATATATGGGCATGTTATTATATTATTTTTATATCCTAACTAGGGTAGCTCCATCTTCTCAATAATTATAACCACCTTTGGGAAAATCATTATGTTATCATACCACATTGCCACTATCAGGGTACAATGCATATAACTACCTTTAAGAAAACCATTGCACACTATCCCACTTGCATTCTCAATGATTTTTAATATTTTTTTATTATCATTGTGTTTTCAACCCCTCATCTTTCCTTTCTTTGGTCCCCTCATTTCGCTTCTTTCTTTTTGAGGGACTATTTGTCTACTTGCTTGTGACAACCATTCCCTCAAGGGGGCATCATATAGTTAGTTTATGATCATTGTAGTTGTAGGCATATAATACATTTTCATTATTTAATAATATGTTAGTATGATTATATCTTGTAAAACCTTCCTAATCATGGGAAGATTCTAGACACCTAAAACTGGCCACTGATAACCTCTAATCAGGGTTTTGGCTAGTTTCTATCTAAAATGCACAATTTGGCTTAAAATCACTAAAACATGTTAAATGATGTAAAATTGGCATATTCAAGTACCAATTTTAGCCATGGTATCCCTAAATTTGGTAATGTAATTTATGGACCAGCTAACTTTGATCAGTTTATTTCGAGTCAAAATGGCAAATTTGCACCTACATGCTCTGGACTACTCTTTCCTATCAAATATTTTGCACAAGACTTGTGCCTTTGTAATTTTTTATTAGAAACATCCTAAATGGTAATATTCATCTAACACATCTAATTTGGACTTCTAAATCTAATCTAGTTAAATTTAGGACCAATAACAAGATATTCAGATCAATTTGAGTAATTTGTGCATAAAGTGCTTAATCATGCTTAAGAGCTAGTTAACCCAAATCAAGGCCTAATAAATAATTCCATGGAAAATTATTGAATACTTATTTTTGGAAATGAATATTGAATATCTACATTGTCAAGTGACCTAATTTCTTGGGAAGACATCCCTAGGCCATAAATTCCACAAATATCAAGATTTTTGCCCTTCATGCCTCATCAATGCCTTCCATGATTCCCTCTATGCCTATTAATTACCCCTTCTTCCAATGTAATGATGAGGATAATTACGAATTTTAATTCCAAAATTTAATTAATCCTCAACCACACATCTCAATCTTGAGATGGATGGTTGAGGTTGATTCTGATCAAATCTAAAAATCTATAAATAGGAGGCCTCACAACATCATTTCTAAGCTTAGTTAGTGCAAAGTTATAATCCAGGATTGGTTCCAAAAAGTTCATTCAACTAATGTTATAATGCCAAATTGATTCCAATCCAAGCCAAACCACAAGCCAAAGGTGTCAAGAGGAGATGAAGGTAGCCACACTCCATTGAAGAAGACCTCTTAAAGCACAAGTTAAGCAAGCCACCATTACAAAGGCATTTGGATCATCCAAGGAAGGTAAAGGAACTCTTGTATTTGATTCCTTAATTTTTAGTTGTTTTTATCATTTGTTTTTGTTAAATAAGCTCTCCTTAGTGTCTATGCCTAGAGATTTTATGTTATTAGTGTGATTATTTCACTTTGATTTCATTTTATAACTAACACCATACTAACCATCCTCTCTTGAGTCAAATTCCTAGATCGCACCGAGCCATGTGTTTTAGTGACTCTTGAAATTCTTTCTTTTCTTCTCTCTCTGAAGTTCCATAAGTAGTTACCATTTTGGCCTTTGTATATTGATTATATTAAAATAGGAGTGTATTGATGTCATATTTTGTATATTGATTATTTTAAAACAGGAGTGTATTAAAATAGGAGTGTATTGATGTCCATGGAAACTTATTGAATACTTATTTTAAAATTTGAAAAACTAGTAGATTTTGATTAAGAAGAAGAGGTTGAAGAAATTGAGGAGATTGAAGATACTAAAGATTTTAGAAATTTTGTATAAGAAATAGCTACACCTCATGCTTTCCTTGCATTCAATATAGAAAATCCAATCTAACTATAGGCATATGATGTCATTCCTCCCAATGCCACAAAAGGTGTGCCCCTATTCAATGGCAAGATTCATGTAACACTGATTGAGCACATTAGAGATGTCTCTAACTTTTGTAGCTTCCACAATATCACTCAAGAGATCATTACTATCAAACATCTTGGCATGTCCTTTAGGGGTAAGGATCTTGATTGGTTTTGGACTCCAAAGAGTGGATGTATCATGACATGGGATGGATTTTGAGTACTATTGAACTCAATATTTATAAATGAGAGTGATCATGCCTCTCTCATACACTATCTTAATGTAATCAAGAGAGGATCCAAAGAAATAATGCATGATTTTATCAAGAGATTCCAATTTTTTTTTAATAGACTACCTCCTCTTATGAGGCCACCTCCCACCTTTGTTTTCCAAACCTATTTGAGAGTTATTGGTACTAAATTTTCTATTATGCTTCAATCCATGGGTGGTTCCA
Source organism: Torreya grandis (assembly GCA_037957365.1). Lineage (NCBI taxonomy): Eukaryota > Viridiplantae > Streptophyta > Pinopsida > Cupressales > Taxaceae > Torreya > Torreya grandis. Next base: position 3,408,066 of record JARHVA010000724.1, on the reverse strand, counting down.
CTTTACCTGAAGCATATGAAATTACTATTAGATATTAAAATAATCTCATCCAAGCTAGAATATTGCCACCTAAAGTGTTTATGCATCCATTATCTCATGCTTTTTTTGATGCTTTGAATGTGGGTCGAAAATCCTAATGTCAATAACAAACCTAGAGATGCTCCTAAGAAGGAAGATAATGTCATGGACAAAGATGCAAAGTAAAATGCTAAGAACTTATCTTAGGAAATATAACATATAGTTATGAACCTAATAGAATTCATATCCTTATCATAAATAGTATGGTCAATAATTTGGAAAAGGAAGAGGCCAATGGTAACCTAATCCCAATAGGACTGCCATTGCATATAATCCTAACTCTACCACCAATACAAGAGATATGATGCTAGTTCATAGAAACTTGGTGCAAGGTGAAAATCGGTATAAAATCCAATTTATGGATGCTAAACAAGGTGGAGAGCAAGATCTTATTGCTTAGCATGAGGTTACTTCTCTCCTATCTGCTGAGAATGAAGTTATGATGCAGATAAGTGGAAGTAGACAACCTCAAAAATAGATGTTCTCCAACTTCCTAGTTGAATACACCTTCATTATTAATAAATGAACCTTAGTCATAGATAATACTAGATATAAAATAAAGGCTTTAGGTGGAGATAGTAACATTCCTACAAAGTCATCCAATCATCCTCCAAAGTAGCAATTCATCACTTCAAGTGAGATAGTTCTAAGGGATCCTGCACTTCCATAAAATCAAAATGCTAGAAGGATTGTTCAAGGAACTATAAATCCTCAACCTCCAAGCACTTCCTTATCTCTAAGAATCCAAGAGAAAGTAGGTATGTCTTATTTAAATATTGTATATTCATTAAAGGTACAAAACCATCCATTTCTCTCTAGGATGTTCTACATATGTCTAGTCAAAAAGAGCTCCTACAAAAGTAGTTATCTACTATCCCTTCTAATTTCCCTCCTTCAAATCAAAGTAAAAATCATGTTATCCTTGAAAGTGTCTCTAATACCACTGCTGAACCATCTACCAGAGCTAAGAAACTTCTACCATTCTATCTCACTCTCATAGTGGGTGACAAACTTGCCCAAGGTGGTAGCTGATAAATTGGGTCAGAAGGATGATCCTCATAGTAAAGGAATTCTCTAGCTAGATGGTAACCCTTCCAAAACCATAGGACTAATCAAAAAATTAAAGGTTTTATTACATGATTATCCAACTTTTCCTATCTTGAAATACATAGTTATTGTTGATCTCCCAGCTTATTTTGTAATTTGCCTATCAAGGGATTTCACTACCAAGATTGGTGGTTATCTTTTAGCTGATTGGTATTTCTTGGACATAAAAATAAGGTATGGGACCAAGGTGACAATTATGACACAACCTATTTCAAGGTTTCATATAGAACCTTACATTGAGACAAGTTCTAATTTGAATTGTGTTTTTCATGAGAAAGAGGAACCTAATGTGGATGAAGGAGATTCTGAGCTTGATAGAATTTATGATTTGTTCTTGGATGAATATGGTGTAGATGCATATGGACATGATCCTTATAAATAATTTGACAAGACTGATCTTGGGACTTACATCATGCATGAGGAGCCATTTGAAGGGTCTAAAGTAAGTGTTAAACACTCTCATACCATTGTAGATACCTATATGATCCATGAGTATGATGATCGTAGGATGATGAATATAATTAAACACCATGATAAAAAATATGATGTCTATATTCCTAATGTAGATGAGGATTCCTTTAATGGTGACATTCATGATGAGGATGAGAATGACTTCTGGTAAAAGTTTGGTGTGATATGTCATGAGTTTGACCATCTTGGTAATATCACTTCTCCTTCTAGGAAGTCTAAATATAAATTTATTAATGCCTCTAAGAAACATGTGAGTGATTATCTTAAAATGAATGTATAAAGGTCTCATGTTGTCAAAGAATAAGAACTATAGAAAAATCTCAATGCCATATGTAGAGAGTTTGATAAGTTGGGTAAGTCTCCTTTTTACCACAAGATTCCATATCTAATGTTGAGATTATCAATGAAACTAAAGATCATGTTGTCAAGTGTTCCTTAAGATATGAATGTGAAGGTCATCTTGTTGATTAAAAACTTATTGTTACAAAGTAATTTGATATTACTAGCCTCTAAGAAGTTATAGCTATGGATGAGAAAGCCAAGATAGAAGTTGTGATGCCTCAAGAAAAACTAGGAGATCCACCTAATGTCAAGATAGATTTGAATGTATTTAATCATGAATATAATGAAATTGAGGTTTTCATACGTCAATAACTTTCTATCCCAGAATAAGATAAGGTGGAAAATACTATCATACACTCCAATCTACACTTTTTTGGAGAACATCCAATAGATACGATATGTATACTAGATATTTTACTTCCTAGAGAATAATAAGGATCATCCATGAAGGTAAAAAATAGTTCACTAGAAGACATAATAATGTTTAAATTTAGTAAACTTCTTGATCACCTACATATGTAAATGAATGGTAACAAGTATTCTCCTCATGCTAAGCTAACTTCATGGAGTGATGAAGATATTAGGGGAACCATTTTTTACCCTAGTTAAAGTATGATCAGATGGTTCACCTCAAATTGAGGTTTTGTAAATAGTATATTAGGTGTGTGTTTTGTTTTAGTCGTGTGTGTTTTTTTCCCTAAATGTTCTAGTTGAACATATGTTTACCTGTACTTTATGTTTTGTCCTCATTATTTTCTTCTAATATGTGTTGTCAAAGGTACTTATGTGCTAATATTTTATACACATGACTCCATATTTGAGTGGATAGGATTAGGAAACTAGTCATGGCATAGTAATCATGCCACCCTTAGGAAATTACCAATGATGTTGACCATTTTTACCGTAGTCAAAATGGGTCAACCCCCTATAGTTAAAATATTTAATAGGGGATAATTATAATGTCATAGGGCATGTTTTAGTTCATATTATTTCATTACATATGACATTCTAGTTTTGGTCATTATCTAATTTATTCTTTATGTCATTTGATATCTTGAAGGTCATTTTAGATTAATATTTGAAAGTGGCAGGTCTTCATGGTGATCACTACAGTTAGAGAATAGATCAGGTTGCTAATGGATGAGTAAATAAAGACTGTTGAAGACATCCTATGGGATGTTAATATTGATTGGAATGACTTAAGAAGCCCTTGGTATTCATCTAGTTTTTCATTGTACTAATCTAGACATCTTGGGTCTAATGGTAAAAATTTTGAGTAGGCACTTTGTTGACATCACCATTGCCACATGTGGATGAGTTAGATATAATTGGTCATATGCATTTGCTCAAATTTATTCCTAGATCATATGTGCTAGGTTCTAGGTCCTCTACTAAAGCTCATCAAAATTTACAAAGGTCCAAAGTTGGCTCCTCAATCACTTTATATGTGTTTTCCCATACTTCGCCATTTTTAAGAGGTTCCAACAGAGCTGAGTGAGTATCTTCACAAAGTTATATCTTGCACATGCAATAGTTGTAGAGTAAAATGATCATATGGGTTTATTTACATTTTTGCTGAGAATATACATGCTAAGTCCCAAGTCCTATACTAAATCATAAATGGAGTTATGCATGTGCAAAGTTGGCTCCTTAATTAGATTTTGCTAAGTTTTTAGTACTTAGAAAAATGAACTTGACCATCACCAAGATGTCAGGTAGGAGCAGATATGGACTAACCAGCTTGAGCATTTAATATCTTCACTTAAAAATATCTAGGGTCTAGTGGATCAAATTGGTTGTTCTTTTTGGCCTCAATAACTTCTCTTAGAAGTTTGGTCACTTCATGACTTTTGATCTTCAAGTTATAATCCTTAAAAAATGGATCTACAGCATAAGATGTTTGTGTGAATGTCAAAATAGAGATTGGGTAAAAATCCATATGTTCTTAAATTTAATGGTTTAGGGGACATCAATTAAATTCTATGGGGTGCCAAATAACTATCGGTGGAACATCAAATTTATGATAGATCAAGATAAATCCTATTGAGCTTAAATTTGATAGTCATGTGACCGTTAATGAGGTTGACATGAAAATCATTTGATGGGAGTGATGACATTAATTTTAAGATCATAAACTAGTAGTTGGCTTTCAAAATAGTGGATTTTAGTTGTTTTAATAGTCCATATTCAATTATACACTTAGATCTAATAGCGAGTGGAGGTTAATGGGTCAGGAAATCTCAAGAGCAAATACGGGTATGACAAGTGTCAAGGATGCATTCAACTAGCAGAGGATTGATGGTTCTCAAGAATTCATACTAATCAAAATCAAAGGAGTGAAATACATTGATATGTCAATAATCTGAGTTAGATCTCAATAGCCAATAACATAAAATGTATTCTGGGAGAAATGTTATTGGTTTGAGTTAATTTTTGATGGATAAATATTGAATCAAAAGGCCATTTTTTACCCAAGCAAGCAAGTATTATAGACATGGTTGACAATGGAATGAGCAATGTGGTAAGGGAAATACACATGGATAAATAGGTAGGATTAAGGATTATGAATTAGATCAAGATCTTTAGACTCAAGCATATCCATGAGAGCTTAGTCAAGGTCTAGTCTGAATAGTAACTACCTAATGTGAAGAATGAGGTCCAAAAAACCAATGAGAAACTATAGATGGTGAATACAAGTGTCTAAAATATAGCTATAATTTAGGGGACATGTTATGACTATTATAGCATGTATTAAAATTTATCAAATAATGAATATGTGTCAACTCTCTTAGTTTAGTTTTGAATGCTCAAGAGATGGTTCATGATGAAAGAAATTTCATAAAAGCTAGCCAAAGAATCTCTTCACCATTTTGGAAAATTTTATCATGGATTATAGGGACATTTATCTTAAGAATCACTCATGGTCTATTTCACACTTAGTTTCTCTTATAATGTAACTAGTTATCATGCTTGGACATGTGTTCCAGTGATTCTTAAAGTTCATTCTTTTCTTCTCTCTCTAAAGTTCCATAAGTAACTACCATTTTGGCCTTTGTATATTAATACCACACCATGTATGGTGAAGCCCTACTATATTGATGTCATATTTTTCCTTTAAACATTAATTCAATTCAATTTATGAGTTTTTAAACAATTGTATAAGTGTGTAAGTGATCTATAGTTATAAGAAGTGATAATCCTCTACCCGTCTTTCCTTTATCCTTCCATATCTGAGCAAGAATTCTTAGTCTAATAGGTCATATACAGTGTAGTTAATTGTGTCAAACTCTTTCAAGTGTATAATTATCCTTTGAATGTGTTATTTTCTTTATAGTTCATTTGCCTTGTGTTGTTTAACACATCTCACCTCTATATTGAAATACTCATTTTAGAACCTTTAAGAACATTGAGACTAATTTGTATGCTTTGATTTATTATTCTTGGAATATTATGGTCATGTGGAGATAATATTGTTACATCACCTCCCATAGAGTAGGTTTCATTTATGCAATTTTAACTCTGTCCTCCCATAAGAAAGAAATAGTTTAAGTGATAAGTATTGCACGATACATTCATGGAGCTAGCCCTTTAAATATAAAGGCTCATTTCTATAATAAGTACACCCACATACCTATAAATGTTCCCATGTTTCCAAAATTTGGAAGAGGCGTTAAAACCCTCTTCTAGGGTGTGAGATTTGGTGACAATAGTAAGCAATCTGAGTATATAGTTCTTTGAAAGAAGATATGATTGGTCTAAGGGGAGCTTGGTAGCTCTGAATTATTTGTGAAGAAAGTGATTAATTTTTGATATGCATAAAGTTAAGGAGAGATTGTGTTTAAGATACTTCATAGACTTCATTTTTTGAGGCTTTAATAGATCAGCTAGGAGAGTGACCTGATTGAGATATATTTTGGAGAATGGTTGTCATACGTGGTAGCCATAGTTTTTGAAGATTGTATGTCATCTAGTTTCTTTAAGAGATACTATCAACTCAAAGGGAGAAAGTATGATTTTAGTATTTATTTTTTATCCTTGATGTCTAATATGAATAGAAGCATGTTGGATGCTTGGTTTTGATGGGGAGATATTTATGTTATTAACTAAGCTTGATCTTTGGTAAAGTGATCTCATAATTTGAGTTCATTCTAAAAGATTTGATAGTTTTGGAAGACCTTTTTTATTAATGTCAAAGGGGGAGAAAGATCAAAAAAGATTAGAAAAGGAGAAAGATCAAAAAGGGAGAAACAAAATGCAAGATTAGAAAGGATAATAAAAATATATAACCAAGTATAAGAGATGTTTGCATCGAGAGTGGTTGACACAATTTTTTGATTGCGTTTACCATCAATTATAAAAGGGGAGATTATTGAACATTTCCATTGATTAAGAGGGAGATTGTTCAACATTTTCATTGACTATTGATTTATTATAACAAGTGTTTTCATTGACGTTAAAGGTTATTTTGAAGGTGCATGATCAAGTAATCTTTGAGTTATGTGTATGATGAGTTCTTATGCCAACATAGTGAGTATTGTTGTTGTATGAAGAGTAGTGATGTGAGAGTACTATTTGACTTAATAAATATCATTAAAAATTAACATGAGTGATTATAAGTAAATATGTCAATCATATTGATCTTGTAATGCTTTGTTTATACCTTGTGAGATGGTATGTGTAGGTAGCATGATGAAATGAGTGAGATATGAAGAATAAATTGTATTCTCCAAAGATTTTTGTTAGTAGTTCTAAAGATACTCTGAATGAGATATGAAGATGATAATGATCCAAAAAATTATTCAAAGTGTTTTATCATAAAATTGGTCTTTTGATATTATACATGAGGTGTTAAGGGCCTTTTAGATGATTTAAAGGTCATCTCCAAATATCTATGTATGTATCTCTAAAGATGCTACAAATATCCTTAGTTGAGATCCAAGGATTTGTAAGAAACTCCAAAGATGATCTATTAAAGTTATAAAGAAGAGTGAGTATATGAGGTTGCTTGATCATACACGAGAGGAATTAGAACATTGAAGAGTTTAAAGGTGAATTTTATAGGGTGGCTAGAAGGTTATATTCAAGGCCTAATAAGTCTTGTAGGTCAAGGCTTAGAAAATAAAATAGAGATGGTGGCTAGATGGGGTATCAAGATCAGTTACCATGATGTGTGAGTAGGTGATCATTAATAGAGGTGATTCAAGTTTTTTTAAGTATGTTCATAATTTTTTAGGTTGTGTTTTACAATAAAAGTCTTGAAAAAATGTTTCAAGGTTTCTCGAGTACATAAAATGAAGAGTTGTCTACCTGGGAAGGTTTTTTCAAGTGATCATTGGCATGTGAATCATCTTCATGTAAATATAATATATTAATGGTAGATAAGGAATGGTTATAGATCAAATTTATAAGCATTGTTTTCTAGAAAGGGGATCTAATTTTTAAAAATAATCGTTAAGACTAAAAGTTGGTCTAAACTCTTTAAGAACCTTAATAATGACCCGATGTTGAAGATATTGTTATAAATAGCTTAAAATGGTTTGATATGGATATATGGGTAATTATATATTAAATTAAAATCTCCTAGGAATCTTCATGTATGATTGGTTACTTAGGTGAGTGAGTAGACCCTATAAGAAAGTGCTTGTCTTTTGAAGAATTATTATAGCATACATAGTTCACTAAGTCAAAGTTACTAAGTGGATGAAGGTTAGATCATGAGACTTGTATTTATTATTCATGAATTTTTTTGGATAGGTTATATATCTTAGGATTGAAAATTTGGTGATACAAGTTGGGTAGTTACTAATAGACCTAGTGATATAGATAGTAAGAAAATCAAGTAGAAGTGAAAAGATTATTCCTGATGTGTTTTCATGTAAGAGGGATGCATTGAAGTGAATTATGATGTTTTTTTGGGAATTAAATACTCTATAAATTCTTTTAATAATATTATAATTCAATTTAAGAGGTTGGAACATTGAATCCAAAATGGCTTATTTAACTGAGTAGAGTCTGTGAGAGATAAGATCAATAGATTGGTCTGTAAGACGAATAGTTTCCATTAGAGAATATGATTTTTTTTATGGAGGTTGATTTTAGGATAATATAAGATCTTTTTCATGCATTAAAATCTCTTGAGAATATATAATTAGGTGTCATATGTTCATATTTCCCTTACTATGTTTTGGAATTAGTTGGTAGTTTTGAGTGAACATATTACAAAGAAGAGGTTGAGTCTATTTACCTTGATTTAAAGCATCTAATGAATTTTTTGATGTCCCTTAGGTCATGAGATTTATAAGTATGCATTTTTTTCATTATTGTTTTTGAAAATTGAGTATATGCCTCAGTTATTCAAGATAAAATTTTTGTATATGCACATGCCTTTTATGAGCAGTGTTTTGAGAAAGGGTTCAAGTGGTAGTTGGGCCTAAAAGGTGTTGTGGACCTAAGGTGAAGTTGGATAAGGTATAATATAATGGAATATATTTTTTTACTTCCATGTAAGGTGTTTATATATTCTTTAACAAATATCAAAGGGTCACAGATTGTTAAGAAGACCTATTAGGTCTCCATAGAGCCTAAAAGAGGAGTAAGGGCTAATTGAGCCATAAATTGAAAAAAGATTAAGGCATGATATTTTAATATGATAATACCTATTAATGGCTGACATAAGAAGATAATTATATGTCTGAGTAATATGTATATGATTAAGTTACTTGTATAAAAGTAAGGCAGTTTAGGCATATTTGAGTATTCTTAGAGAGGGGGAGTAGAAGAGGATAAACAAATGATATAAATCATTAATGATCAGAAGGAGGTAACTCATTAAAATTTAGATAAGTGTCATGAATATCTAATATAAGTTATTCATATGAGGATCAAGGTCATAAGACCTAATCAAGCCATGAAGAGGGCTAGTTGAGTGAAGAAGGTTGAAGGCCAGTTTGAGAGGGACAAAAGTGAGTGAAGAGCTAAAGGATAAGAGCATAATAAATTGTGTTAAAAATTAAGGATTTTGAAGGTTATCAAGTTTATCAGGTGGATTATTTTGTGCTAATTCATCTATGTGGTTTTTTTCTCCTTGTAAGTAGGTACTTGTTAAAGCCTAGCTAAGTTGTTGTTGAATTAGTTGGGTTGGTGTTCTATGTGGACCTAATACTTCACTAAATATTTATGTTTATCTTATAGGACTATAGTCCGTTTGATTCATTAGTGGGGTTTATTCCCCTTGAGGGTTTCCAAAGTATATGTTATGTTCATGTGTTTCATACTCTTATGATTTGATGCTTATGGTTGCTAAGTTGTACATGCTTGTTAAAATGGTTCATCTATGATTAAGTGGAATTGAAAGAGAAGTTTTGAATATTGATTCACCCACAAGTCTCTCATTCATCTTGTTTCCAACATTATCTATCATATGAATTATAAGAGTGCATAAAATGTATATCAATCCCTTATTAGTCCAAATGATAAAAATCAAGCATAACAATATACTAAGACTAAATAATCTTACTTAAGAGCTAGGGAGAGCCTAACATAGTAAACAAGAAATAAAAAATATAGATAAAAACAACATAATTAATTTACCTCCTTTGTCTAATTCTATGCTTACTTATTGTCATAAGGATATTTGTGCTCAGTCTATAAAAATTAGAGTATTTTAACAATGCATCTCCATGGTGGTATCATTTCTCAAATGGTAACTCATGGCTTGGTGTGAATCTTGGCACAAAATGGGTGTTATAACATTAATATCAATGGATTATTGAAGTTATTCTAATATAATAACCTTAAACACAAAAGCTTTTTGGTATATGGTATGGGCACTTAAATTTATAGCTCTAAGAACTAACTCTAACCCTAGGGAAGTTAGCTTAAATTCTAACTTTGGTTGAGTCTAAAATTTCCTAGGTTGAGTTAGTTTAAAGATGGGTTGGGTCAAAACACTCATGAAATCCTAACAAGTTTTAGATATTTGTGAGGCATGAGAACTCAATTTGGATATGTCTGAGGTTGTGACTCATAATTTTAGAATATTTAGGAAATAATAAATCACTTTATTAACTCCTTTGACCTTTAAATTCATATTAAGATAAAAAATCATTTTTTTTGTTTAGGCAAGTTAATTAAGATTTACAATGTAATTAGTCTTGCTTAGTATTTTTAGCTTTTGTCAATTGTTTTAAATGTTATGAATTAATAGCTTGATAGGCCAAAAGTATCAAATTACTAGGTTGTAATTTGACTAGGGTTAAAATTGAACTAGTTTATTGGTGCATACATGATAACAAGATAAATACAATAATCTCACCCTATTTTTGAGAAATTAAATTCATTACACGATAAAATTTGCAAAACTCAAGTAATTTCTAGGCTTAAATTATGTCATTTGCTATAAATTGATATGAATATTAATTTAGGCATGAAAGTAGCCAAAACTAAGTGTCTATAGTATTAAGTTATGTATTCTTATTATCATTAGTGTGATCATCAGAATAAAAATAATATTGAGTCAATACTTCTTCAATTACCCACTAGGTATATAATAATAAAAAATTAATAGGAGGTACATAACATTTAGGTTTTTATTCAATATCAAATGATATATATGAATGAGAACATGTATTATTGATAATGTTTTTTTGTAACATTGTACATCTATATCTTGTGATTGGGCTTGTGCCATTATATAATTATCAACATAAGTGTGAGAAATAGTGCATTATTCTATTTCTATGGGAGAATCACTAGTTAAAACACCTATATTGCTACATTTCTAAGGACACATAGCTAAAGGATCTTGAAAAAAAATGGCCACTCCATATTTGTCACATGTAAATTAATCTTCTGTGTAAGAAGCTTCATATGCATTGAATTAAGGAGGAGTTTCAGTAATATCATCAATTATAGGAATGGAAAAATCACATGGAATTAAATAAGGAGGAATCAATTATGTAATATGAGGAGGTAGATTAGAATTCATGTGAACAAATTTAGGGAGAGGTGCAATGTTGATGTATGTAATGGTTAGAATGCAATATTGAGATTTAGGATTTAGTAGTTGTATACTACATGTATTAGGATCAACCTCATGTTTATAAAATTTACCTTTATGAATTAATTTAATACATTGACTACCTGAAGAGACAATGGCCCACATACAATACATCCATGGGTGACCAAAGAGTATGTTTTAAGATAGTGGTAAATCAAAAACCATGAGTTTAGTATGGATTGTCTTAGGTATAATAGTAAGTGGGATAACAATATAACAAAATGGTTTTTGATTTGTTTTATCAAATCCTCTACACATTATATGTGTTTATTTAATTTTATCTTTGGTGTATCCAATATGTTGTATTAACCAAAGAGAAGTAACATTAATACTTAATCCTTCATCTACTAAGACTTTCTAAATAAGGATAGTATTGATTATAATTTTAATAAAGAGGGGTGGATCATCAACTAAAAAAATAATTTCATTATTAATCATATCCTCTTCAAGGAATTCTATGGATGGCTTAGAGAATATGGAAATGGTGGTTTTAGTTATATGTACTTTTATAAGTGAAAGACATTTAGAATGAATTTATGAATCATGTGATAGTGGTTATTTGAGATCTTATAATTGTTTCATAAGGAATTTGCACTAATATAGATAAGTATAACTAAATCCATGAGGGGAATTTTACAAGGCATTGTATTAAGTTCTTCCAAAAAATTCCAATGTGATTTAGAGGATGAAAAACCAACAGAAGGTTTCTAAGGTACAATGTTTTTTACAAGAGTAGGAGAACTAGGTTGGTATTTTTGTTGTGAAAGAGTTTCCTCATTTGATTCAGGGGATGTGGGTGCAATATTTAGATTATCCTTAAGTAATTGTTCTTCAGTGGAAGGTTATTTAGGTTTAGTGATAAGATATTTATGACCAAGTTTTCATCTACAATTAACTTTAACTACATTCAAATATTATGAATTGGTGTAATATTGATCATAATTAGTTCCAATTACACAAATATTATAATTGGAATGTTTTATATTAGGATTAGAACAAATGTTTTTAGGGTTAGAAGATGTAGGCTTGGTAACATTTTTCTTTTGATAAGCTTTGACATAATCATGATGGCATAATTTGATCATAACATCATGGTCAAATGTGTCTCCCAAAATTAAAAAAATGACAAAATTGAAAAGTCTATGAAATGTTTCATTAGAATGACCCACATTAGCATGAAAATAAAAAATAATAATAGTATCATACCATGAGGGTATTGCATTATTATAGTTGAAGGGTTTATATGGAGATAATAACTTAATTTATGGAACCATTAATGGTGGGTGGGAAGTGAGTTTATTATCTAATTTGACTATAACTAATTTCATTTGAGGAGTTGTACTTGTAATTGAATTACTTGAGGTTTGAAAAGACTCCTTAACTGATCTATGACTTGGCTCAAATTTTTTCATAAAGAAATCTTGTCTTTTTTCTTGATCAAATGCTTCATTTTAATTTTCTAGGGAGAAATTTTAGAATTTATACTAAAGAAAAGGTGTTAAAGTAGTAATGAATAATGAAAAGAGATTATCATCATTCATATTATGATATCATCTGTTATCCAATGATTTACATCATTTGATGAAATCATGGGCTAATTATTAAACTAATTTCTTAGCGTTGATAAAATGACTAAGAAATTTTTTGGAAGATCATTTTTTTGAAATTCTTTGATAAGCGTATTAACCAACTCTTCTAATTGTGTGATGAAATGTTGTGGAAATTTATTATACCATTCTAAAATATCACCTGTAAATGTTTTAACGAATAATTTAATTGTATCAAAGGTATTTATTTAGATCCATTACTTACAAATATTACCAAATGCTTCAAGAAAAGATCCAGTATCTTTAGTTTCATCATATTTAATAGTTGGAGAAATATTTCAAATATTAAAGGAAATAATGAAATGAGATAAAGGTCTATTTTGAATTTTTTTAGCATCTTATTATTCATAAGTGGTTAGAGATTAAGATTACCATTTTCATCTTTAAGAGTGGGAGGATTAATGTCTTGATTGTTTTGAGGTAATATGAAAGGATGTTGATTAGTCATTTTTAATAAATGATGTTGCATTTATATCATTTAAGAGGTGTTAGCTGTTTGCATAACATTCATTTATTGTACTATTTATGCAAGAAATTGAGTAGTGTCAACTTGTGTATTTTGTTATTAGTTTTTGAATGTGAGATATTAGGTTTATTAATGGGAGGTATGTTATAATTAATAGGAGGAACATTACCATTATTAGGGGTAGGGATGTTACTTATTAGGGGATTCTCTATAGGGTTATTCATCAAGCTTGTATAAATTACCCCAACAATATAGTAAGGTAACTTGGATAAGGTAGTATTTTTAGAATTGTGAAATGGATTAGAACCATCCACCTCATTAGTTTGGGTAATTTATACCATGTTGAAATTAGTAGATGAAAGATGGGAAAAAGTATACTAAGAGTGATTATCCTCTATGTAGTGAAAGTAGGTAAGAAGGAATAACCCATCTATCATCTAAATTGGTAAAGGTTATCAATAAATAGTTGGATATGTGATTTCATCATGTTTATAAAAAGTAAGAGGAAAGTTAATAAAGTTTAAATTATATTTTAAGGATGAGAATTATGGGAATTATGTGAATTCAACTAGATATGATATAAGATTGGACAACTACATTTATATAGAACTATGCTTGCCAAATACTATGCAATCAGATAAGGGGAACATAAGACTAAATCAACAAGGCAGTATATAATTGACCATGTTGACACAAAAGTATCTAATTCAGTCTAAGATAGGAATGAATTGGCCAATAAGTGTGTAGTCTACCATGTTAATATCATACTATAGACAAATAAATGGAACACCCTAATAAAACTAGATCAATTGGATTGACTTAGTTTTTTAGGAAGATAAACAAAACAACTTGGTAAAGACTAGGTTGAACTATTCAACTTAGTTTTATAGGTAGAAAAAGGATTTAAAATGATTTGAGCCTACAAAATGTAGTCTCTAATTATATAAAATATAACTAAATACATAGACAAGTAGGTCGAGCTAGTTGATCTAGTAGTAACACATAGAATAAATCTTGTATCAACATTGGATAATAAAACTTTGCAATACAACATAAAATAGAAAAGAATAAGCAATAATAATAATTTTTATAATCTAATTAGCTAATTTATCCAAGATAAGAGCAAGAAGATGTACTAAAGGTTTTGATTGAAAGTGTAGGATTCTAAAGATACTTGTTTGTTCGTTAGATAGTGTCAACCCAATGTTTTAGAGAACTAAATATGGAGGAAGTAACATTCCCATAACTCACTAAACCTAGTTTCAAGTTTAATATGTAAATAACTTATTGACACTAACCGTTAACTAATGTACCACAAAAATAAATGGATGGTTTAACTCTTAAGGTTCAATAAAGAAGGAAATCCTAGGCATTTCCAAAATATTGTGAGGTAGGCAAAAACTAAAGACCATGTTTAACTAGAGTACTATATATATATATATATATATATATATATATATATATATATATATGTATGTATGTATGTATGTATGTATGTATGTATATATATATATATGTATGTATATATATATATATGTATGTATGTATGTATATATATATACATATATATACATATATGTATATATATATATATGCATGTATGTATGTATATATGTATAGATATGTATGTGTGTATATATGTGTATACACACACACACACACATATATATACATATATATATATATATATATATATGTATATGTATATATATGTATATATGTGTGTGTGTGTGTGTGTGTGTGTGTGTGTGTGTGTGTGTGTGTGTATGTATATATATATATATACATATATATATATATATACATACATATATATATATATACATATATATATACATATATATATATATGTATATATGCATATATGTATATATGCATATATGTATATATAAGTATTAGGGTAAGACCCTCATGCCAAACTATATATAAATGATATATAAGGAATGTAAATATATTATTGATTAGTCCTTCATAATAGTAGATAAGTAGTTTGAAAATTATCATTACATAATTTCTAGGGAAAACCAAACAAAGGGAAAAATAAAGGTGAAAATCAAAGCTTCAAACTTTATTCTATAGTTTTTTAATGTAAATAAATAAGAAGTCAACCAAAAATTAAATATATTTTAATTAATATCCATGTAGGTTAATTCCTTTTTCTTGAATTAAGAGAAAAATAGATAGAAGTAAGTCGAGCAGTCAACCTAGTTGTGAAAACATAATATAATAGAGTCAAGGTGGTTAAATCAGTTTGTTAAAAGACATTCCAAAAAAATGTATTTAAGTGGGTTGAATTAATTTCATGGATAGAAATTAGATATAGAACTAAGTCAAGACGATCTACTTAGTTGATTGTAAAACTATAGTTTTATAGAACTAAAAAATTAGGAAAAACAATATTGATATTTTAATTTTGAAAAATAGTGGGAAAGTAAATTAATTTAAATTTTGAAAGAGTGTAGTCACTAAGATGTTTATAATGAACCTAACACTTTAAACTAATTTGACCAGGGTGATCTAGTAGTTTGTTTGAAGTTGTTAAGTTCATATTTTTTTTTTGTGTTGTCTAGATAGAATGTTATACCTACAAAGGAAAATACAAAATATTTAGATGCAGTCAAACTAATTGACTAAGAATAAATAAAATTGATAAATGATAAAATTGAATAAAACTATATTGATCAGATTGACTTAGTAGATTCAATAAAATGTAGAAAAATAAAGGAATCAAGACAGTAGATTTAGTTAGATGATGAAAAACAAGAAAATAAATTATATCGATAAGGTTGATATAGTTTTTTCTAATTTTAAAAAAATGTGCACAGAGAGATAACATAATTTATATTGTCACCTTAGTTGTAAAATATATGACAAAGTGTCCTAACTAGGTCCACCAAGTCAAGAAAGTTATATAAACATGTATATAGAGTTGAATTAAGTTAACTAGGTCAATTAAGTATAAAAACTTGCACACAGAGTATTAAACTAGATCAAGCGGGTTGATAGAATATGAAAATGTGTGCACATAATTTTAAACTAGGTCAACAAGGTCAATCTAGTTATTTTTAAAGATAACTTAAAAATATTTAAGGGTTATGTTGACCAAATTTTGCCCGCAGGTTAAATTTTTGGTCCCCTTCCTCCCTTGTTCATCCCAGTTATATTTCAAGTTGTTCAGGTTCAGCATTCTCTATTTCATGGCTTGGTTCAATTTTGGGTTTAGTTTCTTGGTTCAATTTTGAGTTCAGTGTCCTAGTTCAATAATGGTTGAACCAAACCATTGAACCAAATTTTTTGGTTCAACGGGCCTGGTTCAAGTTCAAGGAGTTCATTGGTTCAGCCTAGTTCATCTCAGTTCAACATCTCAGTTCAAGCACCTAAATACAATGTGTTGAACCTTCATACCTAAGCCATTGAACCAAATTTTTTGGTTCAATGGTCTAGGTTCAACATACTTGGTTTAACGGCTTAAGTTTACATGTTCAGTTTGATTTTGGTTCACCGACCTTCCTTGGCTCATCGGTGCTCTTAGTTGAACTGTTGAACCATTCTTGGTTCAACGGTCTGGGTTCAATGAAAAGTTCAATGCATGAGTTCATCAGCCCTTTGGTTCATTGGCATGCTCCTTTGAACCTTAAACTACTGAACCAATTTTTGGTTCAATGGGTTCAGTTCAAGGGGTTGCCCTTGGCTGAAGGCACAGTCAAATAGTCAAAGGGCCCTTTTGAAGGGCAGGCACATGAAGTGAAGAACATGGGTAAATTCAAGGTTCAAGTTTAAAGTTTAAAGTTTTATGCAAATCGACTAAGTCCGGAAGAATTTCTATGGACAAATTATTTATGGGAATTGTCTACGGATAATTTGTTTGCGAAAATTCAAGCGAAGCTGCAGACCTGGGGGAATTAACTTGGGGAAATTATCCATGGAAAATTTGCCTGCGGGAGCTTAGGAGGGTAGTTTAAGCAATAAAGGGCCCATTGGAGGACCCTAAAGGGTAGGTGCCCTTATGGGGGACTTCCAACTGGGCTGATAGGACTTTTCAAAGGGATAGGTGCTAGGAAAATTTAAAGACAAAGAAGTGCCTAAAAGGATGTCGCGTGGCGTTGGACTCAACTGAAGTGGCAATGGACCCGATGATGTCCCAATGGATGTCAAATTTAGCAAAATGGTTTAGCCATTAGTTCTCAAGCGATGACGCCTGAGAAGCTATCAATTTCAAGAGGATGGAATATCTATTGGTTTTCAAAGCTTGACGATCAGATGAGCATCAAATTTAGCAGAATAGAATGGCCTTTGTTTCCAATTGAGAAATTATTGCCAAGGAGCTCAAAATGTAGCAACCTACTGAAAGTTCACCCCTGGGGGGCCGAACAAGCTAGATAGAGACAAAATTGATAAAAGACAAGAAGACATACATTGAATGAGTAAGAAGTTAAGTCTAAGTGGTGCCAATTTGAGAAGTGAGTGCAGTAGGCGAAATAGTTCCTTTGAATTGATCATAAGAAGATGCAACAGCTAAGTAATGTAACGGATTTCTTTATTTTACATTTAATGGGTGGACAAACCACATTTTGACATTAAAATTTGTGGACTTCGAGCATACAAAGCTCATGGCTCATTAATGGTTTGAGCAACTTGTTAAAGGGATGCAATGGCCACTTGTTGAAGGAATGCCACATGGGCTTCCTCATTTTCTCATATATATTTGATACTTGTCATTTTGTAATGATCTTTTCACAATTTTACAAAGTGGAGCTCTTCTAAAATTTCCACTTGAATCAATAAAAATATAGTTTTGCCTCCATCTTGGATAGATACTTTGTGTATGATCTAGGTGTTATTTGTGTTTAGTCATTATCTTTGATGCTCTCATAGGTTCAACACCAATAGACCAGTTATCTACAAGGTGCCAGTTTGTAGCTTACAGGAGAAGAGCTCTTTTGGAAGTATAAAATAGGGGAAGTCATTTACAGTGTGTATTATACATCACCTTGGTGAGTCTCTATTTCTGTGTTTTCATGAGAACCTCCCTATCTTTCTCTTGCAGTCTGGTCCTTTTGCCAAGCCTGAAGTGTATGTCTTGTTGTTTTGTCTGATTCTGAGTGTGGATGTGTGAAGGTCAACCTATTTTTGGTGTATCACCTCCTTAGAGTAGGTTTTTTTCCATGCATTTGTTCTCCCTTTTCATCCCCCCTTTTTATTATAGTTATCTATACCTATATTTTGCACTACCTAGAACAAACATGATACATCAAAGGGAGCTAGCCCTTATCTAGAGACTCTCCTCTCCAGCTTCGCTATCCCATAGGTGAGAGAGGAGTTTCCATGTTGTGAGGAGAAGGTAGGAACTTGTTTTCTTGTCACTGGGTGCACTTTATTATGTCAACATTTTTGGCACACCTGGTGGGACTTAATTTAATCACTTAGTAAAGTTCAGGATTGATGCTAGTCCTGATACAGCCAATTCAAAGTTTTCTAGCATCTGGTGACTCTACTAGTAAGAGCTTCAGTTCTATATTTTCAAGACCAGTTTCTTAATCTTCTATGCCTAAGGTCACCACAAGGTCTGCTTCAAGAGGGGACCCTTTTGATTTCATTGAATTACCTTTAAAATTTTCTAAAAGACTATGATTTGAGAGGACCCATCCTTATCCAGTAGCCAATCCTCCTAGACCTGTTATAAGAGACACAGTCACAACAGAGCCTCAGTTATAGCCAATTCCAGCCATGGCATTGCCTTTTACGGCTTTTCATGGTGAGAGCCCCTTGAATCTCCCACACTAAAATCTAATTTTGGGAACAGCTCTCAAGAATATACCTTCTTTCAATGGAGTGGGGCCCATTACAATTGCTGAGCATATTAAGAATATTGCTAATCTTTGCAATATTCACAATGTAATAGAAGAAAATGTTGCCATCAAATTGCTAGCATTGTCTTTGAAAGGCAAGGCTCTTGATTGGTATGGGACCTTGCCCGTAAATTCAATACATTCTTGGAACGAATTGGGCACTCAATTGACAGATCATTTTGGGGAAAAAAGTGATGGCCTTTCACTTGCTGAACAACTGATGACCATTAAGAGAGCTCCGCATGAGTATATGCAAGACATCAACACATGGTTTCAAAAGACTTGGCATAGAATTCCCATCTTGGTAAGATCGACTCCCAGCTACACTTTCTTATACTATTTAAAAGCATTAAACAATGGCATTGTGGTGATGATACAATCTATGGGAGGGCATATATTGCCTACTACTTATGACATTGCCATAACCACTGAGAATTACTTGGTACAAGCTGGAAAGATTACCCCTAGGCCTTACATGCCACTTTTCCCAAAATTTCTACCCTCAATTAAAATTGTTGCTCCCAAAATTACTCCCCTACCTACCATTGAGAACCATGTTGTTGTTTCGTCAAATGAGCTTCATGAGGTTAAGAGTCTATTGCAAAACATGTCTAATGAACTTGTTGCCATTAAAAGGCAACAAGCTCAAGGCAATAGACCAAATCAGGGATACCAAAATTATGGTCAAGCCCCTAGACCCCCCTTTTAGAATTATAATCAAGGTCAAGGTCAGCTCACTACAACTAGGCCATTTCAAAATTACAACACAGGCCCCCCTTTATCATCTAAAGTCATGGTGCTGGTTCAGAATAATCTTGTACAAGAGCAGCCTAGCTATTCGACCATGGGATATGGTCAAGAACAGGCCATTTACACAAATGAGATGATGAACTATTTTTAGAATGAAGACAACCAAACAGCCACTCAATCTTAGACCTCTGAGCCTTCCATGCAGCCCAAGATGAGTAGCAATTAGGCTCAGCCAAATTTTATTCTTATGAATCACCTAGAGGGCGAGTTTTATGCAATCAATCATGTAGGCACTACAGATAATCAGGCTGATTGTGTTGTAGCCAACACAAGATTTAAGAGAAGGGTAGTGGGAGAGGTGTAGGCTACTATTTAGGTGGTAGTAACACCTCCTCCATCACACTCATTTCAAAAGGCCCCAAATTTTAGGCAGTCATCTATACCTCCAGCGCCTCAGCCTACAGCTCCGGTTGGGATTAGCCCAAAAGAAAATGTGAAGGGAGGCAATCCCCAAGTCAATATAGTGGACCAGATGAAGAAGTTGCATGTGAGCATCACTTTATGGGATTCATTGTCTCTTCCAAGATAGAAGGATGTGTTGAAGAAAGAATTACATGAGCTGGACCGACAAGCTGCCCCAACAAGCATTGATATTGTTTTGATGACAAACGGATAGCCTTCCACTTTAAGTCAGGTAAAGAAAGAAGAAAATATTACCCCTTTCTATGTATCTTTGGTCATTGGGGACTTCTTGGTACACAACTACATAATTGACAGTGGAGCCAGTACATCAGTGATGCCTAAGTGTATTGCTGATAAGATGGGATTGAAGTATGAAGAAATGAACAAAGGAGTCCTACACCTAGATGGGATGCCTGCAAAAATAATTGAAATTTTGAAGGGTTTAATCTTGACATTGCATGCTTGCCCAAGCTTCTCAATCCCCCATGATATAGTGGTAGTAAATGTTCCTCTGTATTTCATAATTTGCCTATCCAGGGACTTCACGTCAAAAATAGGTGGCTATCTAGCAGTGAATTGGTCATATCTAGTTTTCAAAACCAAGTATGGGACCAAGGTGAAAATTGAGTCTGAGCCACTCTATAAGGACCATCTAGAACCATACACTCCCAAGGCAGTGAATGTCAATTACATAATCATCGACCTAGAAGAGTCTCAGACAGACCAAGCTCCATCCTCTACTCTTGAAGGAGTCACAGACCTACTCTTGGATGAGTGGGGAAATGATAACTTCGAACATGATCCATACAAGTTTATTGAGGAGGCAGACCTTGGAGTCTATTGCTTGCATGAGGAAAGTGCCTTCATGCCCAATTTAATGAAGGCCAGTCAAGATGACCTTGGTCTATGGCAGCTATATTTTGACGGTTCTAGAAGTAATTTAGGCACTAGTGGTGGGGTGATGTTGGTTTCCCCTTCAAAATAAAGGTACTTTTTAGCTTTCTATTTCCACTTATCTTGTATGAGTAATGTTGTAGACTATGAGTCTTTGATCCATGGGCTTTAATGGGCAATACAAAGAGAGATTAATGAGTTGTAGGTCTTGGGAGACAGCAATCTAATCATAAACTAGGTGAAAGGCTAGAATCCAACAAAGAACTCCTTACTAAAGTCTTACAAGCATAGGGTCTATGACTTGATGGAAAATTTCCTTGCCTTCAACATTGCCTCAATTCCTAGGGAGTAGAACAAACAAGCTGATAGGCTGGCAGTAACTGGTGCACAATTTGATGTTTCAAGAGAAATAAGCTAAGATTGTGGTTTGCACCACTTGAAAGTGGTAGTTCAGCCCTCCATCCCAAACAACATTGCAAATTGGCAAGTTTTCAAAAGTGACCAGTAGATAGCTTTCTTCCTACAAGAAGAAGCTAAGTTTTCAATACACAACTAGGCAAAATTGTAGCAGCAATATAGAAATCAGATTGTTTAGTTGCATAACAATAAACTCCCTAAAGTTCTGGTCACGCTTGAAAGCATTTTCAATAGAGATGACCAACTGAGAAATGACAAAGCATGCATCACAACCAAAGAGGAAAATTATGAAAGGGTCAAAATTTTCAAGGACAAGCTACTTGTGCTTGGTAAGGTTTGCACATTTCAAGAAAGGTGAGCTTTCATTCTGCTATGTCAAGAATTCACTGATGTCCTTGCGTGGGATTATAGCGATTTAAAAGGTTTTGATCCAAGGCTTGCCCAGTACACCATTGAATTAGAAGAAGGTGCCAAGCCAGTCACACAAAAGCAAAGGCTTGTAAATCCTAAAATTGAGCCCCTCATGCAGAGGGAATTGGCCAAATTAATTGAGTCTAGAATTATATTTCCAATCAAACATTCCTCATGGCTAGCCAACCTTGTTCCTGTTAGAAATAAAAATGGGGAGATCAGGTTATGTGTGGATTTTGGAGACCTTAATAGTTTATCTTTAAAAGATCATTATCCCCTCCCAAGCATGGAGCAGATCCTTTAAAAAGTAACTGGTAGTGAGTGTTTCTCCCTCTTGGATGGTTATTCAAGGTATAATTAGATTTTGGTGTAAGGTTGTGACCAGTACAAAATAGCTTTCACCACTAAATGGGGAATGTTTGCCTACAAGAAGATGACATTCAAGCTTTCCAATGCTGGTGCTACCTTTCATTGAGCCATGGACATGGCTTTTGGTGGCTTGATAAATAACAACGTGCTGGTATACCTTGATGATGTAACGATATTCTCCAAGGAAGCAAACCAACACATAGAACACCTCAGGTAGATTTTTCAAAGATGTAGAGAGTTTGGCATCTCTCTTAATCCAAAGAAGTATGTGTTTATTGTTCATGAGGGGAAACTCCTTGGCACATCATGTCCAAGGAGGGCTTGTCCATTGACCTTGAGAGAGTTCACTCCATTTTGGAGATGTCCTTACCAAAGCACAAGAAAGGTCTATAGAGTTTCTTTGGTAGGATAAATTTTATTTAGAGATTCATTCCAAATTTCACTGAGATAGTTAAGCCCCTAACCTCTATGCTAAAGAAAGGTGAAGAATTCAAGTGGACAACACAAAGAAAAGATAGCTTTGAAGCCATCAAATAGGCTTTATCCCAGTTGCCCACTCTGATCAGCCCTGACTTCAGTAAAGACTTCAACCTCCATACTTTTAGCAATGAAGAAGTGATATCTACCATGCTTACCCAAGCAAATGGTGATGACCTCAAGCAACTACTCACCTTCTTCAGCCAAGGGTTAGAGGATTTTGAAGTCAGGTACACGTATGTAGAAAAGTAAGTCTTGGTAGTAGTGTGGAGCCTAAAGAAAATTAGGTATATGTTATCTAATAGTAGGATTCATCTTATGGTCCCACATCTTGGTGTCAAGAATTTCTTCACCAATCAAGATTTAAATGAGAAAAGGATAGGATGGATCACCAAAGTGATGGAGTATGACATAGACATTAAGATCACCAAGCTAGTGAGGGGTAGAGGCCTATACAAATAGATGGCTATAGATTTCAAACAAAAAAGGGAAAATAACTTGCTAATCCATGATGTAGCCACTACAAAAGAACCAACTGTCATAAAGGATTGGATGCTGGACATGAGATGTTTCCTTACTACCGGTGAATGCCCACAGGGTCTTGATAAGACCGAAAGAAGGTATTTTAAACTCCAATCTCTTCCTTATGTCCTAGTTGATGAATTATTATTTAGGAAGGATATCTCTAGGGTTATTCTAATATGAATTGACCCCAATTAGGCTGATAAGGTACTGGCTAAGTTTCATGATGGGCCAGTAGGTGGTCATTTCACTCCTAGAGCTACTACAGCAAGGATAATGAGAGCTGGCTATTTTTGGCCTACTCTTTTTAAGGATACCCATGCCTATATAAGAAAGTGCCAAAAGTGTGCACTTTTTGATGGAAAAAAATGATTGGATGCCATGCCTCTATATGCCATTCAAGTTGAGCAGCCATTCATGTAGTGGGGCCTAGAGTTCATAGGAATGACCAATCCTCCTTCTAGTGCTGGGCACAAGTGGGTTATGACTGCCACAGACTATTTTACAAGGTGAGTGGAAGATGTTGCTCTAAAAGAGGTGAATGAAATCATAGTCCTAGAGTGTTATGATGACCTAGTAACAAGATTTGGGGTCCCAGCCACCATAATCTCAAATAACGCTTTGGCTTTTCTAGGAACCAAAACTAGTGAATGGGTGCTAAAGTATGGCATATACCTTAGCACTTCATCAAATTATTATCCATATGGGAATGGGCTATCTAAGTCCACCAATAAAAATTTGATCAAAATTATAAAGAGGACTATGGAAGAAAATCAAAGGACTTGGCATGCCAACCTAAAGACAGCTCTATGGGCTGACCAAATCACTCTGAAGAGAGCAATCAGAAACTCTCCATATATGCTTGTATATGGAAGGGAAGCTAGGCTTCCCATCTCCCTCAAATTGCCAGCACTGGACCTCACTCATCAGCTACAATTAGAAGAAGGAAGCAACATGGAGGTCAGGTTGTGTGAACTAATGGAGCTCCAAGAGGTAAGGGATCGGGCTATGGCTTCTATGACCAGTCACCAACAGCAAGTGAAAAGGCACTTCAACAAGAAATCTTTACCAAAAGATTTCACTGAAGGAGACATTATCTTAAAGTGGGATGAAGATCAAAGCAAGCTAGAAAACATGCAAAATTTGACTCCTTATGGAGTGGTCCTTACATAATTACTCAGTACAAGCAACATAATGCGTTCTAGCTTTCTAGGTTGGATGGTGAAGAATTATGTATCCCAGTTATGGGATAGATCTGAAGCATTTCCACTGAGTCTCTTTTCAGCTATACATATTTTTCCCTTATTTTCTTTCTTTTTTTCCCTAAGTGTTGTTGCACATGTAATAGTTTTCTTAGTCTTGTGTGTGCTTTCATTTCCTTGGAGGTAAATCTGCGTGGCTAGTTCTAAGTTTTGTCAGAGCTCTTGCTGATTTTCAAAGTTACTATCTGACACCATGCCCAATGGACTGCAAGGCAACTAGTCTCTAAGCATAGTAGGCATGCTTCCCCTGGGAGTTGCCAATTTGTTGACCAAATTTTGCCCACAGGTAAATATTTTGGTTCCCTTCCTCCCTTGTTGTTCATGCTAGTTATATTTCAAGTTGTTCAGGTTCAGCATTCTCTATTTCATAGCCTGGTTCAATTTCGAGTTCAGTTTCTTGGTTCAATGGGCTTGGTCCAAGTTCAAGGAGTTTATTAGTTCAGCCTAGTTCATCTCAGTTCAACATCTCAATTCAAGCACCTAAATGCAATGTGCTGAACCTTTGTACCTAAACCATTGAACCAAAATTTTTAGTTCAATGGTCTAGGTTCAACATACTTGGTTCAATGGCTTAAGTTCACATGTTCAGTTTGATTTTGGTTCACCAGCCTTCCTTGGCTCATCAACGCTCTTAGTTGAACCGTTAAACCATTCTTGGTTCAAGGGTCTGGGTTTAACAAAAAGTTCAATGCATGAGTTCATCAGCCCTTTAGTTCATCAACATGTTCCTTTGAACCTTGAACCATTGAAACAATTTTTGGTTTAATGGGTTTGGTTCAAGGGGCTGCCATTGGCCGAAGGCACATTCAAATAGTCAAAGGGCCCTTTCGAAGGGCAGGCACACAAAGTGAAGGACTCAGGTAAATTCAAGGTTCAATTTCAAAGTTTTCATTTTTATGCAAATCAACTAAGTCTAGAAGAATTTCCATAGACAAATTATCCATGCGAATTGTCTGCAAACAATTTATCCATGAAAATTCAAGTGAAGCTGCAGACTCAGGGGGAATTAACCCAGGGAAATTGTCCATGGGAGCTTGGGAGGGTAGTTCAAGCAATAAAGGGCCCACCGGAGGATCCCAAAGGGTAGGTGCCCTTTCAGGGGACTTCTGGCTGGGCCGATAGGACTTTTCAAAGGGATAGGTGCTGAGAAAATTCAAAGATAAAGAAGTGCCCGAAAGGATGCCATGTGGTGATGGACCCGACTGAAGTGGCAATGGACCCAATGACGTCTCGATGGACATCAAATTTACCAAAATGGTTTAGCTATTGGTTCTCAAGTGATGATGCTCGAGAAGCCATCAATTTTAAGAGGATCCATTGGTTTTCAAAGCTTGATAGCCAGATGAGCATCAAATTTAGTAGAATAGAATGGCCTTTGTTTCCAACTGAGAAAGTATTGCCAAGGAGCCTAGAATGTAGTAACCTACTGAAAGTTCACCCCTGAGGGGCTGAACAAGCCAGATAAAGACAAAATTGATAAAAGATAAGAAGACATACATAGAATGGGCAAGCAGTTAAGTCTAAGTGGTGCCAATTTGAGAAGTGACTCCAGCAGGTGAAATAGTTCCTTTGAATTGATCATGAGAAGACATAACAGCTAAGTAATGTAACTAGTTTCTTCATTTTACATTTAATGGGTGGACTAACCACATTTTGACAATAAAATTTGTGGACTTCAAGTAGACAAAGCCCATGGCTCATTAATATTTTGAGAAACTTGTTAAAGGGACGCGATGGCCACTTGTTGAAGGAACGCCACATGGGCTTCCTCATTTTCTCATATATATTTGATACTTGTCATTTTGTAATGATCTTTTCACAATTTTACAAAGTGGAGCTCTGCTAAAATTTCCACCTGAATCAATAAAAATATAGTTTTGCCTCCATCTTGGATAGATATTTTGTGTATGATCTGAGTGTTATTTGTGTTTAGTCATTATCTCTGATGCTCTCATAGGTTCGACACCAACAGACCAATTATCTACAAGGTGCCAGTTTGTAGCTTACAAGAGGAGCTCTTTTGGAAGTATAAAATAGGGGAAGTCACTTATAGTGTGTATTGTACATCACCTTGGTGAGTCTCTATTTCTATGTTTTCATGAGAACCTCCCTTTCTTTCTCTTGCAGTCTGGTCCTTTTGCCAAGCCTGAAGTGTATGTCTTGTTGTTTTGTCTGATTCTAAGTGTGGATGTGTGAAGGTCAAACTATTTTTGGTGTATCACCTACTTAGAGTAGTTTGTTTTCCATGCATTTATTCTCCCTTTTCATCCCCCCTTTTTTCTTATAGCTATCTATACTTGTATTTTACACTACTTGGAACAAACATGATACATCAAAGGGAGCTAGCCCTTATCTAGAAACTATCCTCTTTAGCTTCACTATCCCATAGGTGAGAGAGGAGTTTCCATGTTGTGAGGAGAAGGTAGGAACTTGTTTTCCTATCACTGGGTGCACTTTCTTGCGTCAACAAGTTAGATTCATGTCAAGTTCACCTAAATATATGCAAGTGAAACTAAGTAGTTATATAGCTTATCTTACTTAGTAATATTCAAACTCAGAGAAGGCAATCAACTAAAAATTATACTTTGGGATATATTTAAGTCAAGGTCATGAAAAATAATATATCTATTAAACCTAAACTAAGGGGTTATTTTACAAAGTCTAGTAGGGTTTTCTGCTACCAAGAACAAGTATAGGATAACTTCTTTTGTGCTCAACATTTAAAAGCTCGATTGTGCTTGTATAAATTCACATAAGGTACAGGCCCTATACACTCACCCATTTTTTAGTTGAGAAGGAAGTAGGGCCCATGTTGGGCTATTTGTGCCATGTTTATAGGATTCAAAAGAGGGGGGGGGCTCAAGCATTACCACATTAACTTGGATGAGGGGTATACCTATAGGTACAAACTTAGTTGGAGGTAAGTTAGGGGTCATATACACTCTGAGTGAGTCAAAAGACTAATTTGACTCAATTTATTCTCCATACTTAACATATACATATTAAATAAGGGTTGGGTTCATAGATATAGATTCATACTCATTTTACATGTAGATTGGTGATGACATCATGAAAATACAGAGACTCCATTAAAATGTGAAACCAATAAAGTACATGAACTTACAATCACATAAATTACTAAGATGAAACATAACACAAACACTTACATTGCATAGAAATACTAAAAAACATGTAAACTAAGATAAACATGAGTGTAGTTTATTAAAACACCATAACTAGTTGTTCAAAGTCCAAAATAAAATTTAAAATTTAAAATCACAGTACTTAACAACCTATAGGCTCACAAACAAGCTTGGGCACATACAATTAGATCCAAAGTGGCCTCCATTCTATATTTAAGCCTCAATGACCACTAGTAAAAACTTTTTAGAGCATGGTTCTAAAATCATTATACCAGAGCTTCATTACAATTCTCTTCTCCTCTCATTCTTTGGCTTGAGGTATTTATAGAGGCTTGAGGAACATATTTACTAGGGTGAAAGTTACATGTTGAGAACTAAGCTAGAGTTACATCATGATAACCACCAGCTTCATGACCATATGATTCCCATGCTCCACTTTCCATTTTTCTTTAGATCTTCATTGATGTCCTAATTATCTAGGAGATGGTTATTTGTCGACTAGCTAGTGCATGTTTTACACTTAATCTTCTAGTTGGCTATCAAAACTGTTAGGCTAATCACTTGAAAAAATATCTATAGGTGTTGAGGTAGATATCATGTTAGTGTTAAAAATACATTAAACTAGAGTTAGGGGTCAAAAATTACCCCATAAAAAAACCTTTCTCCACCCTTAGACTAAACCATCAAACTCTTAGGAGTGCAAAACTTAGGTGCATTCTCCTAGATTTCTACACTGGAGTCCTCAAATCCATTTATGGCTAGATTGATCTCACTTTTCATAATATCAATTTGGGTTTAATTATTAACAAGCATAAGTTTATCTATTTTATCTAACTCCTTCCAAAAGGATTCTAGGTTGGCCTATGCCTTTGCAACACTTCCATCCAAAATCTCCCCTTGATCACAAGCATTAGTCTACAAGGTGTAGAAGAGTTATTCAAGGTTCTCTCCTAATCCTTGATCTTATTTCTCAACAAATTTATGATTCCCATGATATAATACCTTTCCACCTTACCTAAGAAGTACACCTTAGCTATAATATGCTCCTTCTCATCCTTTGTTTGATTTAAGCACACATCTATCACCAAGGCTTGGCTAGATAAGTTTAAGAAGATTGTGTGTACTTATTTTGTGCCTTAATTTAACTTTGTAAAGATATCCTCCACTCATTATGGGTTATTTGATAGATATTTCTTTAGCATGATGATAGGATCTTCCTCTTCTTCTTCTTGTGCTAGCTCAGGCTATAGTCTTCAGAGCATCTTCTACACCAATACACAAATTTTATTAACCTCTTATAGGTCTCAGGTGTTGAAACTAACCATAAGATATGGTTCAAATGCCTCCATGCACTCATAAAGATATTGTAATTTTAATCCATTGGCTTATGATTCTTTCTTTACTTATCTAAGGAGTTTTTTTGGTTTCCTCACCTTGTCATCATTCACTACATTTATGCATGTTACTTTTATAGCCATTCTTATTAGCATATTCCTAGATTGGACTGCGTTCATGGCCCATGGGTCAAAAAAGAAATATTTTTTCCATTCTTTATTATATTATAGGCTCAAATTTTTAGCCTTTATCACCTTTATTTGGGACCTATTAGTCCAGTGTAAATAAATTTTCTTATGCATCCTTGTCATGGTAGCTTATGGGGGTATAGTTTTGTATAAGTATAAATTTTCATCCCCCAATCCTTCAGTATCATTTTTTTATGTTGAGATCTTTGTCACCCTTTTAAACAATATACTTCTCCTCCATGTGCACCTTTTCCTCTTCACTAGTGCCACCTCTCTCTTCACTATGTTACTCTGAGGAGTCACTTGTCTAGTCCTTGGGGATCTCTTCATCAAACTTCTCCCCCTCATCAATTTATTCATCTTAGGGATTCTCAACACCTATCTCAAAGTTTATACCTTTATTCTAAAGGTTAAATTTTTCTTTTTTGTGCTCCTCAACTGTCTCCTTTTATTTCTTCGATGCACTACTATCACCTTCTTTTAGTCTAGACACCCCTTCACTAATTGGGTGTACTTTTGTAGGTTCCTCTACTTATCTAGTAGACTCAATTGGTGACTTTTTGACCACCTCCATTTTTGGTTCTATGTTTGAGGGTAATTTTGGGGCCTTTTTCTCCAACTTTGCCATCTTCTTTTCCTATTTAATTTTATGATTTTCATCAAGTGCTAAAGCCTGATTTATAACTTCTTTGTTGAGTCCCATTTTCTTTTAGGCTGCTCTTTTTGTCTTGATAGATTGAGGGGACACTGGGGAAGCCTTATCTTTGGATGTTTTCACTATTTATTTGGTGAGATATTTAACAAGGTTTCACCATAGGTAAGGCTTGTCATTTCCTTAGTTACTCTTAGTGCTACAACCATGATGCTTTTCAAGGCCTCCTAAATATTTCCATCATTGACCTCTTCTTCACCTTCCTCTATTTGTAGGATATAAATCCTTTCCCTATCTTCTTCAAATTTTACCTCTATTATAGGCCCTAGGGATGCCACTTTTTCCATATATACAAGCATCTTGGTAAGTAATGCCATAGGTCTCATAGTCTTTCTTGGATGCTTACTAGAAGAAGCACACTTTATTTGAATGTTACACACATTTTTGGGGTAGGTGGCATGATTTGATCCTTAGAGGCCATATTAAGTTATATGTGATCCATAATTTCCTTTAATTTTTCAACCTTATTACTCTAAAGTGACCTCACCTAAAGTTTTGGTGCATCATTTACTTCATCTCTAGATAAGAGAGGGAGTTCATCATCTTTTCCAAGGTCTCAACCATTCTTGTGTGACTTCATCTCATAGTATAAGATAAAAATTATCTAGTTGATTATAACCCTCTAGAGGGGATCGATGTTAGGTCTATCACTATCATCCTCCTCATCCTTGGTTGTCATGGTTTTGAGGTTAAAAAATGGGTGCCTCATCATCCTCCTAATGCAATGTAAGGCCTTGGCTCGGATATCAATTTGTTACATGTTTGGGATCCTCTTAAGTAATACCATGAAATATTTGGATGAAAATGCATAAGGTAATTGGAGCCAACCTAAAATATTTCAAACTATAAGCACTAGGCACACCACAAATAAGTGTTGTATCATGACAAAGGTTATCACTCCCATAAGTTTTTGAGGGAGTTCTTATGGGATGCACCACTCCTTTCCAAATGCCTCCACATACTTGTCAAACCATCACTACACTATGGTTTTATACTTTTATGAAAAATAATGGGGGTCAATGTAGTATTAGTACTTCACTTTTGGGGACTCATGATTTTCTAAAAACACTTATAGGTGGCTATTGTCACCATTTGACACACATATCTCCTTCATCACCATTAGGATAAGAATGTATCCCCACCAAATGGTTTCATTCACTTGATGGCATTCTTGCATGTTATTTATGATCTCCTCTTTTACAAATATGGATATGTTGAAAATTTCTCTCCATAGCATGTGGTGGGAAATGTAAAGGAAGGTTTTGATTATGTCAGACCATCAATTTCCAAGGAAAATTTTTGTTCTTACTAGGTGAAATGTCATCCTTGTGATTGGGTCTTGGATGTATTTTATGGTTAATGTAAATCTTAACTTGTAATATCCTACAAACTTTGTGACCCTCTCTTCTTATACATCATCGTTCATCATCTCTTGTATACTATTCTAGCATAAGGTATCCCCATGATTATTCTTTTTTGGACTACATAAATTCACATGCACCATTTACTAAAATAAAACTAGTTGCCATGTACCCATGAGAGAAGGAAATGTACTAGGTATTATAGATTAACAAAGACAGACAACTCAAAGAGTTGTGTTGTGCCCATGGTTTGTAACTTGTCTCTAATAGAGAGAGACATGAAAGAGTGTAGCACCTACCTTTCCCTTTTTGCCTATGTCCACCATCCAATCTTTATTCATCTCCTATACATTGTTGCTTGTTTTATGGTTATAGTTTTTTAACTTATACATAGATGAAGTATACCCACTTCCCCCACCATGACTTCTAGTGGGTAGTCAATTTATCTATAGGATAGATTTTCACTTGTGGTTAGATCAATATCTATAATTATAAATCCCTCTACCATTTTCACCTCATATTTTATGATAGTTACTTCCCTCACTAATTTTAATTTTGTCGCATCCATGTGTGCTTCTAGTGCTTCTGAGATTAGTCTTTTATTCCCCATATTGAAATTTTTACTTTTAAGACATGATTGATTAATCCTACTAAAGACTAAAATAGTGTCTAGTCTATGACTATGTTCAAATTTTGAGCTTCCTTCCCCTTTTATGGCAAACTAGTTATCCTGCCAAAATATCTACTTTCTTGTTTTTCCTTCAAATTTGGTTCATTTTCCTCATCCTCACCTTAGGATGAAATGAAACATCTTGTTTTCTATTTTTATCACTCTTTGGAAGGATGTGAGGACTCATTTTATCTCTGGTAACATTTTCTCTTTTTGGTAGATTCAGCTCCTTACTTTGATCTATTTAAAAATGATAAGTAAATTGCATACCTCTACCAAATTTGATTATATATGTTATTCTCATATACCAAATTTATGGTTGGAATCATTGATAAGCTCAAAATCCACTAAAATCCACCACCATCTACTCATTAATGTAGATCTTTATTTTTCTATCATCATTCCATATCATTAACTTTGCTATCAATTTCTTCAGGGAAGTGATAGGCAATTCAAATGATCATTTCCTACCAACTATTATTTGTGTGTTAGCTATTAAAATGGTCACTTTCTTGTAATTTTTTCATCTTGTCATGACCCTCACATTCCTTATAGTTACCTAGGTGTAATGCTTCACATGCACATGATTCAACCTCCTAGGTTTCATCTTTACTTTGGTTTGTGTTTCCTTTTAAGCGTGCCTCACTATCTTGGTTAATTTATCTACACTTTACTTTCTCTTACTTAGGCCTCCCCTACCCCATACAAATATTTATACTAGTCCTTCAATGCCTTAGTATCTCCTCTTGTTCTCTTATTCATGAACACCATGTGTGTTTTACTCATAAAAGATTAATTATAATTCAATTATCCTAGCAGACTTCACACAAACCCATAAACATAGGTGTTTATCCATAGGTGCTTAAAAAGTGACTAGACTCAAGTCACCCAACTATTTTTATGTGAGTGTAATTGCTAGGAATGTTCTACGATGGGCTTGAAAATAACATGATTATTCAAACATAACAAAAGAAACAAAACATTAGGCAAAGATTTGGCTCGAGCTAATGTTATTATGGTCACAATATAAAGTGACCAAATTTGGATTGGAAATTTGATGTTAGAGGGAATAAACACCATTATAATGGTTTTATAATTTCAATCTTTGTCATTGACATTCCCAAGGAGTACTTCACTAGTCAATGTGCACATCTTGCATGCACAAATCTCTAAGATGTTTTAGATGACATAAGGTCTCATCCACCTAATATGTAATTTTCCTAGGTACCTTAGGTACTTTGAATAATATAAAAGGACCAATACACATTCTAGAAACAACTTTCCTTTGAGGTTCTTATCATGCCATTTCCTTTGGTAAACCTTCTCTATTTTTGGCTCCATCGTGCCTAGGCATGTATCTCATTCATGTTTTCTAAATCTTATAGGTGTACACTTAAAGACTCTTGGTCATCCTATTGACCAATATGAATGATACATAATTAGGTAACTAGTAACTCCATAGGTAAAATGGCCTCTATGGTAAGCACTAGTTGGAATGGTGTATCCTTTTTTAAGTGCTTGTATATCATACAATAGGCCCATAACATCGCTGACATAAGGTCATCCCAATCCTTACAACTAACATTATATATTTTGGTGAGGTATGTCCCTAGAATTTTATTAAATGATTCTTGGCTACCATTAAATTAGGGATAATAGGGTTTCATTTTATGGTGCTACACCATATACTTAGATAGTACTATTTAAACTATTTCATCAATGAAATGTGTGCCATAGTCACTAGTCAAGATGACTAGGTACTGATACCTACTAATTTCCCAAATTAATCTTTCTACCATTGTAGTTGTATAATATTTGGTTGGTGTTGCTTCTTCTCACTTAGTAAAATAATTTGTAGTAGTTTTAATGTACCTTTCAACTATTCACCTTGTGGTAAGGGTGATAGGCCCAACAAAAGCAATGGCCTATTTTTTAATTGGTGCCTATCAAAGGATAGGGATGAGGGGCATCTCATCCTAGTGGTTTGGTTTTCATATCCACTAGTAAACATGACACATTTTCATTTATTCATTTCCATCATTAAACATAGTCAACTACCACAAGCCTGATTGTAAAACTTTTTGTATTAAGGCATCTCCAACATAATGGCCTCCAATAATCCCCTCATGGGTTTCTTACAATACTAGGTCCCATTCATGCTCTAGGACACATCATTACATGACCTTGTCATGTCCCAATTTATATAGTTCACCACCAATGAGGTGAAATGGGGTAGTTTGAAATATGATCTACTTATTTTCTTTAGTTATCATAGCTTGAGGTGTAGATCTAGAGGTTAAATCATGATAGATGGTCTAAGCCCAGGTTTTGCTTTCCAGGCTTGACTAGAATAGAAAATTAGAATTATTGGAATAATATAATCTATCAAAAAATGTGCCCATGCAAAATGAACCTATTCACTAGGTACTTAAGGACCTCATGATTAGTAAAGAAGACAAATGGGGTTGTTGAGAAATACTATCTAAACTTTTACAGGTCATAGACTATGGCAAGTGCCTCATGCTTAATTATGGTGTAATTTTATTTTACCTTGGTCATTTTATTACATGTAAAATAAATATGATGATCCATTTTCCCTTTTC
This sequence comes from Torreya grandis, assembly GCA_037957365.1. NCBI lineage: Eukaryota > Viridiplantae > Streptophyta > Pinopsida > Cupressales > Taxaceae > Torreya > Torreya grandis. The sequence continues at coordinate 3,373,512 of JARHVA010000724.1, read as the reverse complement.
TTTATTATGCGAGAATGGTGTCAATTACAATATTAAAGGCTTTGATGTGGACATGGAAGGGAGTTTCCTAGTTCATAAATAATAGTATCTGTGTATTTTCTAGATTTAACTTCAAGGTCTTGAAATCATCCTCCTATGTTAAGTGCTAATTTATTGGGCCATCCTTATATAATAGTTCCTCTAACATTGCCATAATACTATAATAATTCTTTATAAACTTCTTATAATATCCAAAATATCCAAGAAATTCATAAACATCTTTCTACATTGATGGTTTTTGAAGTTGAAAGATTGCAATTTTGGTTGGATCAATGAGTAGGCCATCCTTGAAGATGATTTGACTAAGTAAATTCCAAAAGGCATCATAAAAATATATTTTTTTGAGATTTAAAGAGATTTTTAACTATCAACACCTTTCAAACATTAGGTGCAAATTTCAATAGTGATATTTTACCAATCCATACATTGCCCAATCATATAAATGTTAGAGTGTTATTAATTATGTCATGGTGATGTCATGGAGGTGTCTTGGTAAGTGAATGAAGTGTTTTGATAGCCTAAGTGACAATGATAAAGTGTGCAATATGCTTGTCCTAGTGTGATTAAAGGAGGCTTCATTGATATTCATTTTTGGCATGATTATAGATGTTTAGGAATGATTATGGTGATTATAAAATGTGAAATAGGTCTTTAAGATATTATATATTGTTTTAGAACTTTTGTGTATAAGTGGAATTCATTTAACAGTCCATAGTTTTCATCTAGATAGTTTGGGTCTAGTGGCCAAAAATCTAAGTAGGTAGTTTTTTGATGTCACCATTACGACATGGGAATGCGTTAAATGGATTTGGTCATATGGTTGTGATAAAATTAGTCCCTAGTTGTTATGTACTAGATCTCAAGTCATGCATTAAAGTGTAGTCTAAGATATAAGGGTACAAAGTTGGCTTTTAAGACAAAATTCACTATTTTCCCTTACTAAGACAAATTTTCATGTGTCTATAAAGATTTGATTAAGCATTTTCATAAGTTTAGCATTCACATGTGTGGACATTTCAAGATAAGGTGATCATATGGGTTTGTTCATTTTTATGCCTAGTTTTTTTTGCTTATTTTTAGATCATGCAAGAAAGTGCATCAAAAGATATGCATATGAAAATTTGGCCTCCCAAGTAGTTTGAATATGTTTTTCCATAGCCAAATTTGCAGGTTACAAGAAAATATAAGTAAGATTTTTTATGGTAATATATGTTACACATGTGAAGGTGTCAATATAAATCGATTATATGGGTTTGTTTAGTTTTGACCCTAGCTGATTTTCACTAAAATTGAGATCATGTGATGAAGTGTGTCAAAATATATGCTTGTTCAAATTTTTCATCCCAAATAGGTTTTTTACATAGTTGGCTCTATGACAAAATATTTTGAGAAGTCATTTTAATGGCATTATATCTTTCACGCACAAAGGTTTTAGAATTAGTTTGATATATGGTTGGATTCTCCTATATGAGGAGATTATATGGTCCAAATTTGAGATCATGCATCTAAGCATATAACAAGTTATTAAGGTTCAAATATTGCTACTTAAATAGATAATAAAGGTTTCCATAGTTATTTATGCACAAGTTAAAGTTTGAGCAAGATCAATTGTGCACAATGCTCTAAGAAGTTAGGAAATAGTGAGATGAGGATAGGTGCATTATGCTTAACAAATAAGCAAATGTATAGGATAAGGATCTAATAGTGATTAGGTATTTATACAGATTGATTGAATGGTGAACATTTATATTTAAAGAGTTGGTTGATCCATAGAGATCAACAGAGCATGTTGAGTAAACATTTCAAGATTACATCAGATGATGTCAAAGTGACTGAGATATAATGTTTATCTTTGGTATACTATGCATTAAATTTTGGACAAAATAAATTGTATGAGATTAATCCAAAGATAAGAGGACACAAGATGTGGGCATTGTGTTCATATTTTAATTATGATTGTTTGAATTCATATATTTGAGTTTAACACAAGGAAAAATCAGAGCTCTGTATTTTATCCATATCTTTTAATAAAATATGTATTTTCTCATGATGTAAAAAAAATATGAATATGACTCTATGGCACATATAATAAACCTAATTTTAAGATATGGATGTGTGTTCAATCAAATATATGGTGATTCAAAGTTTACTGCGTGTTCATGCATATTTTACATGTTACCCAAGAATATTTTTTGAGATTATGTAGATGTTGTTTTGATGTTTCATGGTGAATTAGCTATTGGGGACTATTTTATAATCCATGATGATTCTCTACATGAATTTTTAAGGTTTGACCTATCATATGTAGCATAAAAAAAGGTTTTGAAGTTGATTGTGTTTTCTTTCATAATGATTATGTGTATAAAGAAGTCTTTTAGCTAATTGGGCTTTAGCAGAAGAGTGTTTTGGTGACTGTAATGGATATGGACACTTAATGGGGACTTATAAATCATGTAGAATGGGTCCATGATTTTATAAAGTGTTATTGTGTTATTATTTTGCTCAAACATGTGTCAAAGAGATGAATGGGTCTCCATAGAACCTAAAAGTGACTTAGGCCTATTTGAAAGTGTGTTGTGATTAAGTGTGACCCATATGAGATGCCTTAAGGGTGAAGGAATTTTTTTGGCTACCAAATATTAATGTGGACTTGATAATTCATGATATCTCTATATATAGTGAAATCAAAGATGATGATTTCAAGAATGGGTGTGGAAGATTTTTGAGAGTTGTGAAGCAAAGGATAGGTAGTGTGCCTATTGGTTGTGTTAATGAGTAGAATAATTTATTGGATATGTGTATAACCTATATGTATTATTCTTAATGTTAGGATATTGCTATTGTAATTTGAGGATATGGAAAGAGGTTTGAGTGTGCATATGAGGATTATTTGAGTGAATAAGGAAAGATATGATGACATGCCTATTTGAGAGGTTTGTTTGAGAAAGAGAGAAAGTTTTTGAAGGGGTCAAAAAATTAGAGGTCCATCATCAAGTGTTGAAGAACTTAGTTTTAAGGTGAAATTGTTCATCTCAAGGATGGTTTAAAAGACTTGATCTTCTTTAGGGGTAGTTTCTCCTTGTGAGACAAGGTTTCACTAAAGACCTTTGGTCATAAGGAATTGATCAAGGTTTTAGGTTAGAAGGACTTGATCATCTTAGGGGAAATTTCTCCTTATGGAACTAATATTTTAATATAAGCCTTAGGTTAGAAGGACTTGACCAAGTTTCCTAATCAGAAGAACTTGATCACTCTCTTGTTTGTGATCATCTTATAGGATAGTAGTACATGTGTTTTTAGGCTTGAGATTGGGTTTTATTCCCTAATAGGGGTTCCCATGTAGATCTTGTGTTATGTATGTAATCTTGAATTGTGTTTATTTTTCAGTACTATGAATGATTTATATGCTTCATGAATGATCGTATTAAATTATTAAGTATTTGTAAGTGTTTAGAAATTGAATTTGATTGTTTGCCACCATTGATTCATCCCCCCCTCTTAGTGGATTATAACTCTAGTAATTAATATTAGAGTGAGTTCCTTTGGTAAAATCTTGAAATCTTGAAGGTGATCCAAGGTATAATGTCTAGTCAGAATGTGCATGGTGGTTTCTCTACTAAGCAAGCAAAGATGTTTAATGGATACAATTATGCATTTTGGAGTGATAGGGTGAATAAATACATTATTTCCCTAGGGTTTTATGTATGACAATCTATTCTGGATGGTTATTTTTCTCTTGATATTCCTCCATATAGTGTTGTAGATAAGAAGCTATTTGAAAATAACTCTAAGGAAATGAATGCCATCACTTGTGGTCTTACAAAAAACAAGTTCACCAAAACTTCATTACACATCTACCAAGGAAATATGGGATAAATTGAAGACTAATTTTAAGGATATTCAAAGTTTAAGTTAGCAAAGTTTTAGACTCATTGAAGAAAATTGAAAGCCTCAAAATGAAAGAAGATTATGTGGCATTCTTTCTACAGAGAGTTGATGAGATTATGAACAACATCAGATGTCTTGGAGAGAACCTTTAAGAGGTTACTATAGTTAAAAAAGTATTAAAGTATCTATCCCTGAAGTTTGATCCAAAATTATCTTCTATAGAATAAAGTCATGATCTTACTCAGTTGAATATGGATCAACTACATGGCACCCTTATTGCATATGAGATGAGAGTAAATGATGATTTAATATCAAAAAAGGAAGCATTATTCAAAATAAATATGAAGCTGAAAAGGGAGTTATAAGGTAAGAAATGCAAGGAAGATGAAATTTTTGATACTGATGAGGATGAACTAATTGCTTTATTTACAAGGAAATTGAAAACAAGTTTAGGTAAGCATAAGGGTACGCTAATTTTCAAATACTTCAATTGTGGAGAGGTAGAAATTTTTTCTAATAAGCTCCCTCATAAGTATAATAAGGATATTGGTGAAGACAATGATCAAGGTCATGATGATAGAAAGAGATCATTTAGGTCTGATAAAACCAAAAAAGGATTTTAAAGGTTTGACAACAACAAGAAGTATTCCAAAGACAAGAAGAGTCTCTACACCAAATAATGTTGTAGCTCATCAGATGAGAGTGAAGACAATGATTCAGAATATGATCATGAAGATGACGGTATTATTGAAGATTAATCTCTATTCATGGCTAAGGAAGGAAGTTGATAACATCAGGAGTCTACTTGGACTGAATTAGATAATGATGAAGATGAGGTGGACTGTGAGATTGTATTGATGAATTATCTTGAAGAACTAAATATTGAGAAGAAGATCAATAAGAAAAAGAAATCTAAACTCAAGGACTATGAGGATAAATTTGGTGTGTATGAGGCAATAATGCATAAAGACATCAATAAACATGAAGATATGATCAAGAATCTCAGTTTTCAATTAGAAATTCTATCTACAAGCCTAAAAGATAAAGAAGATGAATGTTCAAGGTATGTTTCTAAAAATGAGTATTTGAAATCTAAGTTAGAGAAGACATCTAGTAAGATGAATACATTTATGATATTTGAAAAGAGCTCATGTGATCTAGACAATATTCTGAGTGGTTAAAAACATGCTAGTGATATAACTGGTTTTTGATATCAATAAAAACAAAAAAATGTAACTCAAGACAAGATGAAGACTAAATTGAACCATAACAATAAGAATTTGAAGACAAATCATCAAATAAGGAATGATGGTGCAAATAGATTAAAGACAAATCAGACCAGACAACTAAATTCCATGAGGTACGTAAATTTCAATGGCTATTTCTATATTTGTAATATATTTGGGCATAGAGATAGATGATTTAGAAGACTTATTAAAAATGAGTTTCTATGAGACTATGATGGGGTCATTAGTCAAAAGGAGTAAGAAAGGATAAGTGATTTAATTTTCTTAATTAAAGACACTTTGATAAGCATTGTCCAAATAAGGAAAGGTAGGGTAAGTATTCTTAAAAAAGAGTAGTTTTATTTAGTTTTCATGATATTGGACACATTGATAGTTTTTTTCCAAACAAGGTAAGACAAGTTGAGTACCCTTCAAGAAATGTTGAGTGCTACAATTATTTTGACATAAGACACATTGAAATATTTTATCCAAATCTATAGATGTAGAAAGAGCTTCTTGAAAAAGGTATGGTATGATTCAATTATGAATAGAGAGGTCACATTGCTAAGCTATGCAAGAAAAGGCCTACAAATCATTCAAGGTTTAATCAGGCTCCAAGAATAAAAGGAAGAAGGAAAGTTAACTCATAGAGACCAAAGGTGATAAGTATAAATCATGATGAGTCTAAAGTCCCAAGAAATATATTTCTTATGGTGGATAATGCTTTAGAAGTTGAAGAGTCCCAAGAGGTCTCATTATCTTATCATGTTGAGAAAGAAGAGACTATGCTCAAGGATAAGACCAAGGTACTAGTTGAGGCTAGTTCTGAGGTAAGGATGGATCCAATTGAACATTCTACTATTATTGAACATGATTCATGTAAATAAAATAAATTTTCTACACCTAGTGATGAGGTTCTAGGATCCAAGGAAGATTCTTCAGATGAAAAGGTATGCCATGAATCTATTTTGTCTCCATGTATTGATAATCCAATCATAGAAGAAAAGGAGAACGTTTTAGTAATTGAGGAAGTAGAAGAAGAAGAATAATAAGAAGAATTATAATTTTCAATTTAACAAGGAGGAGAAGGAATATGAGGAGTTTTTTTTGTTTTAGAGCATTAAGGTATAGAGGGTGTCTCTATCTATACTTCTAAAGAGACTCCTTTTAGTGGAGAAGAAAGTGTTGTTGTGGTATTCTTGAGATGTTCCTATAAGACTAGAGTTGAGTGTTCTCAATTGGAATAGGTATGTCTAGATGGAAAATATTTTTAGTTAATGTCATGATGTTGATAGTTGTATATAGAACCAGTCTGCAAGGTTAGAGTGAAGGTTCTCAGATGATAAAGGAGGATTTATGATTTATCAAGGTCCTAAAATGGGTTATAGGAAGTCAAGGTTCCCAATGGTGTGTAAGCTCAAATATTTGTTTATAATTGTGTAATGATTGTCTCCAAGTGTACAAGAAGTTTTAGAGGTGGACATTGATTGGAAGGTGTTATGTTAACTTTGTTTGCTTTAAGATTCTAGGGTTTTGGTCTCTCCTAGAAAAATGGTATTCATTATGAGTTGAGGTATGAGTATTATTAATATGTTTAATGGTTCAAATGGGTTTTAAAATAAATGTTCATAGAGATTTGAATGTTTGGTTTTCTCAAGTTATTCATGTTTTTTGTCAAATTAAAGGCCTAATTAGATAGTTAGTTTGTGAAGGAAGTATATTATAGAAGATGAGATAATTATTTAAAAAAATTGTACTTGAAGTGGAATATGTGAGTGATCTAGATATAAATTTTTAGGTTTTGAAGATGTGTATAATAAAAATTGTGGGCTTTGTGAGTCCCAAGTAGGGATACAAGGAGGCTAGATAGGCCTAGTTTGAAGAAGAGTGTTTTTTGCTCAATTTTTCCAAAAAAGAAAGGTGTGTGTGTTTCAAGGTGAGTTCTCAAGTTTTTTTAGTACATGTTTCTATTTTTTGAGAGGCATGAAGTTATATTGGTGTTCTTTATGGTAGCTTGAGAAAGAAGTCTGATAATCCTACATGGTAGTTCTTCATGGTGTGTGGAGATATGAAGATGCTCAAAAGGTGAAATGGATCCAAGATCTTAGGGGGGAGTCCCTCTCAATTTTTTCTTGGTAAGTTACATAAAATTTTATTGTTTTATGTGTTTTATCTTCATTGGTTTCAGTTTTTGGTTGAAGTGAGTGTTGGCATGGAGAAAGAAGGATGTTGATAAGGCAAGAAGAGGTAGGATCAAAGAAAGGGGTAGTTTTTATAATATTTATAAGATGGTCCTTTCTTATTTTTGGTGGAAATTTTAGGTCCTTAGGATTAGTGGGCTCCCACTTTGTCATTGTGCCAAAGGGGGAGCAAGTTCATATTGTTGGAGTACTTGAAGGGAGAGAAGGTGAGCTATATATTGTTATATATGATGTTTGTTGACATCAATGACAAAGGGGGAGATTGTTTTATTATTTTTAGTAATGTCATGGTGATTTCATGGAAGTGTCTTGGTGAGTGCATGAAGTATTTTGATAGCCTAAGTGATAATGACAAAGTGTGTAATGTGCTTGTCCTAGTGTGCTTAAAGGAGGCTTGGTTGATATTCAATTTTAGAATGATCAGAGATGTTCATGAATGAGTATGGTGATTACAACATGTGAAATAGGTCCCAAAGATGTTATATATGCTTTGAGATATTTTTTTTCATAAGTGGAATTCATCTAGTACTCCATAGTTTTCATCAAGATAGTTTGGGTCTAGTGGCAGAAAATCTAAGTAGGAAGTTTGTTAACATCACCATTGCAGCATGTGAATAAATCAAGGGGATTTGATCATATGGTTGTGATAAAATTAGTACCTATATATTATTCACCAAATATAAATTCAAGATTTGAAGCATGGTCAAATATATAATGGTGTAAATTTGTCTTATAAGATATAATTCATTATTTTCCCATACTTAGCCAAATTCATATGTGGTCAGAAAGAGCCAAGTAATAATGTTGATAAGTTAATGATTCAAATGTATGGATGTTTTAGGAGAAGGTGATCATATGGATTTGTTCATTTTTAGGCCTTTTTTTTTTGGATTAATTTTTAGATCATGCAATTAAGTGTGTTAAAAGATATGCATATGCACAGTTTGGCTCCTAGGTAGTTTGACTGTGTTTTACCATACTTGGCCAAATTTACATGTGACAAGAAAAGATAAGTAGGAATTTTGATGGTGTTATATCTTGCATTTATGAAAGTTTCAAGAGAAAATAATCATATGGTTTTTTTTAGTTTTGATCTTACTTGACTTTCACTAAAATTCAAATCATGAGATGAAGTGCATCAAAAGATATGCTTTTTCAAAGTTGGCCTCCCAAGAAGGTTTTTGACATAGTTGGATCTGTGATAGAAGATTTTGAGAAGGAATTTAAATGGTGTTATATCTCACACATGTAAATGTTTCAAGATTATTTTGACATATGTTTAGATTTTGCTATATGAAGAGATTATATGGTCCATATATGAGATCATGCATCTAAGCGTAGAATAATTTATTAAGGTTCAAAAATGGCTAATCAGATAGATAAGCAAGGTTCTCATAGTAATATCTATATAAGTTAAAGTTCAATAAAGATTGATAGTACACGTTACTCCAGGAAGTCAAGAAACAGTGAGATGAGGAAAGGGGTTCAATGTTTAATGACTAAGCAAAGGTACAAGATAAAGATCTAATGGTGAGTGGGTGTTTGTATAGATTGATCAAATGGTGAACATTAATAGTTAAATACTTGGTTTATCCACTGAGATAGATTCAATGCATTGAGTCAACATTTCAAGATTGCATGAGATGAGGTCAAAGTGACTGAGGTCTAAAAATTGGCTTTGGTAGACTATGCATTAAATTTTAAACAAAATCGATGGTGTGAGATTGATATAAAGCTGAGAGGACACAAGATGTGAGCATTGTGTTCAAAGTTTAACTATGACCATTTAAATTCAAATATTTAAATTTAACATAAGGACAAAATAGAGATCTGTATTTTGTCCATATATTCTAATAATAGACATACTTTTTCGTGTTGTAAAAATCAAAGATTAATAGGACTCCATGGCACATATAATGAACCTAATTTGAAGATTTGAAAGTGTGTGAAGATGAATCCATGGTGCTTCAAAGTTGACTGTGTGTTCATGCATGTTTAGCAAGTGACCTGAGAAGATTGTTTGAGATTATGTAGATGTTTTTTTGATGTTTCATGGTGAATTAGTTATTGGCGAGTGTTTTAGTCTCCATGAGTATGATATGTGTACATTTTTAAGGTTTAACTAATCGTATGTAATATGAATAAAGGTTTTGAAGTCAAATGTGTTTTCTTTCATAATGACTGTGTTTACAGAGAAGTGTTTAAACTGATTGGGATTTAAAAAAAGAGTGTTTTAGTGAATGTAATTGATATGGACACTCAATTGGGACCTATAGATTATGTATAATGAGTCTATGATTTTTAAAATTGTTCCTATGTTCTTATTATGCTTGGATATGTGTCAAAGAGCTAAATGAGTCTCCATAAGACCTAAAAGTGACTTAAGCCTATTTGAAAGTGTGTTGTGCTTAAGTGTGACCCATGTGAGATGCCTTAAGGGTGAAGGATTAATTTAAAATTGATAATTCATGATAGCTATATATACAATAAAATTAAAGATGATTTTGAGATTGAGTTTGGAAGTTTTGTGAGAGTTGTGAAGTGAAGGATAGGTAGTGTGCCTATTGGTTGAGTTAATGATCATAATAGTTTTTTGACTATTTGTATGATATATAGGTCATGTTCCTAATGTTAGGATAGTGATATTGCAATTTAAGGATATGAGAAGAGGTTTGAGTGCGCATATGAGGATTGTTTGAGTGTGGAAGGAGAGAGATTATGACATGCCTATGTGAGAGGCCTATTTGAAAAAGATAAAGTTTTTATAGGGATCAAATAATCAGAGGTCCATCATCAAGTGTTTAAGACATCAGTTCTAAGGTGGGAGTGTTCATATCAAGGAGTGTCTAAAGGAATTGATCTTCCCTAGGGGTAGTTGCTCCTTATGAAACAAGGTTTCACTAAATACCTTTGATTAGAAGAAATTGATCAAGGTTTTAGGTTAGAAGGACTTGATCATATTAGGGGTATGTTCTCCTTATGGAAATAGTGTTTCACTAAAGACCCTAGGTTAGAAGAACTTGACCACACTTCTTGATTAGAAGGACTTGATCAGTCTTTTATTTTTGATTATCTTATAGGATAATAGTCCATGTGTTTATAGGATTGAGAGTGGGTTTTATTCCCAAGAGGTTTTCCCATGTAGATCTTGTGTTGTGTATGTAATCTTGTGTTATGTTCATTATTCACTACTATGAATGATCTGTATGCTTCATGAATGATTGTATTGAATGCTTAAGTATTTGTAAGTGTTTTGAAATTGAATTGGAGTTTTTTCCACCATTGATTCACCCCTACATCTTAGTATATTATACCTCTAACACTAAATACACTTGGATTAACTTGTGAATAAAGTCTTTAAATGTGGTGATCACCACTCAGGAGAAAACTATTAATGCATTCTTTAGCTCAATAGGCATAATGTTATACTTGAAGCATCCCCACTCAGTCTTAAAGGTGGTTTTTGGATTGTCCTCCTCCTTGATCTGTAATTGATGGTAACCTAAAAATCCATTAGTAAACATGTATATTTTACAACCTATAACATAATCCAATACATCATTGATTAATGTAGTTGGGAATGGGTTAGCTATGTAGGCAACATTCAACATCATATAGTCAACACAAATTTGAATGTGCCCATCCTTTTTAATGATGATGACCATAGGGCTGACCCATTTAAACTCCTACACTAGGTAGATAAATCCTATGGATATCATGTCATTTATCTCAGTTTTGACCTTAGCATAAATATTTGTGTTCATTTTTTAGGGCCATTTTTTGAGTGGTCTCATGTCATCGACCAATTTGATTCTTATATTCTTGAGGGATGGGTGGAATCCTTTCATATTGTTATAATTTTTAGGAATAATCCTTGGAATTATTTTAGTATATCAAAAATATGTACCAACTATGTTTCAATATAATAGGCACCTAAATGACAAGTTTGGGTCCCCCTTATGAGCTGATATCTACCTTGGCAGTTTTAGCGGTGCTCAATAAGGTTCATTCTTCTCCTAGTCGCAATTGATGAGCTATCTACTTCCCTTAGTTATCTCTACTTAAATATAGGTAGGGACTTCTTCTTCTAAGGAACCATACTCAAATTAGTGCACTAACTTCTTACCCTTTGTGAAGTTACTCCAATTGTGTGCTTTCCAAGTGTCATCATCTTCATTTATAGAGTCATTATTCAAAATTTGTTCTTCAAATAATGTTGAGAGTGCTAACATTTTTTTCTAAAATGTCCATTAGGTGTTCTTTCAATATATTAATAACCTCAAACATTAACCTTATAACTATCTTTAATGGCTCAATTAGATCAAGAATTTGTGAATAAAAGGAGAAGGTATGAACAAACCACTCCTTAAGTGCATCCCAATCTATTGTTTCATCATGTTTCTTGTTTTCTACATTCGACACCTATGCCCAAGAATTTAAGGTTATATATAAGGCATGCACCCATATATTTATTAGGTTGATTTCAACACAAATATTCCATGTTCCTTCATAAAGTTTTACATGTGTTATTGGGTTAGAAGCACTAGAATAGACTGGAATGTAAAGGTCCTCATTGCTTTTTCTATATATGGTGAAAATAGTCGCCTTTACATCATGACAAGTTGGAAATCTAGGCTTATAAACTACCCACCAATGTGTGGTAGTGATTTTAAATGTGTACATTAGTGCACCTATTCTATCCACCTCTTTTGGTATGCCCAACTCAATGTCATGGACATAGTCTTTTATAGGATTACTTCCTTCATACCTTAGCAATACAATAAGATTTTCCTTACTGATGTAGAACACTCTTTTCCCCTTGTCTTGGTGTAAGGGATCCATATTTTAAGAGTGTGATAAATCTATATCTATCATACCTTTATCAATTTTGGCACCTTCACTCACACCAAGAAGCACCTTTGACTAGTTGCATCAAATGATTCCTTGATCCATTAGTCACAAGTAACATCTATGGTGTTTGATGCTGACTATACATCCTCCCAAGAGAATATTCCTTGATTAGTTAGGTCTAGGGTCCTAGTTCCTTGCACTTTGATGTTATAGATATGGTTTATTTCATATTCAATATCTATGATCTTGACATATGGGGGTCCTTGGTCATTTGAAATAGGTATGCATACTCTCTCCTTTCCATTCTCAAAGGTCATGTATCACATCTTTAAGTGCATATCTTTATTTTTTGAATAACACCATGACCTTCCTAAAAGTGCCAGGTAGTTGTCCTACTCTGATAACTCTATTACCTCAAAGTCAACACATAATTTGGTGCCCATGATATCTACAATTGCAATTTTTAGAATCCCAATAGGTTGTGCCCAAGTCTTATTGTCCATGAAGAGTACATGAGGGGAATTTATTAAAGATAGGCTACCCATTTACTCCTAATTAATATTTATCAACATGTTGGCCTCAGCACCCATGTTTACGAGAACCTCACAAGTAGACCAACTATCAATAGTGGCATCCACCAAAATATTTTTTTCATATTCAACATTATGAGTGTGTTAGACTTATCACACCCTCTCCATGTGTGGCACAACCATATCAACTTGATTTTGGCCTGTATATTTTAGGAGTAAGTTATTTAATAGGGTAAGAATACCCTTATTCTATATGAGGTGAAGGATCTTGGTTAATTCTTATACTTCATCCTCTTAGTTATCCTGCTCTTTCCAAGCTGTAATGGTCTTCACTTCTAAGTCCTATGCTAATTGGGTATATCATTGTAAATATTGGATTATGCTCATATCCTACTATAGTACATCCTTTTGGTGCATTAGGTCTAGATAAGGCACATATATTAGTTTAGGCCATATTATGCATTTATTTCAACCCTTATCCCCATACTCAAGGCATAACTCAGGTCTTAGCATAGCTTGTAACTAAGTGGTGAATCCACTTCAAGTAGTTTCCTTCACCTTGACTTCTACTATGTATGTAGGATATTCCTTTGGGTTCAATTTTTCTATCTTTTTCTCTAGTATAATCATCCATCCACACTTATCTACAATAGTCCTTCCTTGGGTCAAATTTTTGTAAAGGTTGGGGCATTCTTTGACCTTATGGCCCTCTCAACAATACCCACAAGTGGGATGTGTAGGTAATTCATGTTGATAATTCTCTATTGAGCCACACTTATAACATGAGCATGGTGGGAACCTTCCTCCACCATAACCTATGCCTCATCCTATAACACCTTGATACATCCCAAAGCCTACATTTTATTGGCCATAGCCATCATTCCCTTGGTTTTCTTACCCTCCCATAGTTTTTGTAGCCTATCACATGCCCCTTTATATTTTTATGCATGTCACCAATCACTTTGGAATCAACAATGGTATGGGTGTAGACATCATAAAAATGAAATTATATAGATGTGTTGATTTGGATGGCACTCTATAACAAAACAAAATTCACATGTCATGAACTTCTCAATAGACATCATAACTTAGAATCAAAATACACACATTATTTCATGGGTAGTTAGTTCTATTATGTCCTAATACCTCATAGCTAGTGTACCATATTCCACTTTGAGTGTCATGAATAGAAATGATGGTAATATTTTGGGATGATCCTGGTGTCTGCACTTCTAAATACCTTGGCTTTGAGTGTAGATTCAATAAGTTCTTGAGGGTCTATAAAATTCTTCATGGAAAATGCCTTGTAGAATGTAATGAGAAACCCCTTGATAAACCACTACACATGTTGAGAAGGGTGTATATCATAGGACATATTTTATAGGATAGTTTTGAACCATGCATTGTATAAGTATACACTCTCTATGATTAATTGGGTAATTTCTTTTAGCATGATAATGCTTTATTGTCTAAAATCCAAGATGTTGAACTCCTTAGGAATGCATCCTTCAGGGTATTATACTCAATCATGGCCTAGTTGGGGTCAAATTTTCTATACTAGGTGTGGTTTTAATCAATTAAATTGCTCGCAAACTAAGTATACTTATACTTTAGCTAGGTTATGCTTCACATGCACCATTATAGTTCACACTTCAACACATGTTCTACAAAATTTTCCACATCATGATACTTTGGGGGATGCATATCTATTTCATAGTATAACTACTATGGGGGGAAATTAGTGATTTTGGTTATTTCCCCTTCATTCCTTCTCTGTTGGTGGAGGTCTTGTTCTACTAGAGATGTTACTTCCTCCTCTTGATGGGTTTAATATAGTGCCTCCAACCTTGAGGTTAGTGTTCGTCCCATCATTCCTACTAGTGTATATAATGATTTTGGTGTTGTGCTACTCATATGTGGCACTGAACCACTTTTTATGGTTTTTTCCCCACATTACATTGTTAACATTGGTTATGTTAGTACACTCACATTTAAGTTTTGATGTGGTGAGTTATCACTTAATGGCCTAGAGGTAGTTGTGTTCACCTTGTATATAATAATCTATTCAAAAAAAATTGTTATAATTTAAATCTAAAAAATGTGTAATATTTTAGACATTATCAAGGTCAAAAATCACCTATGTACTATCTTCAAGTGGAGGATTCAGTGCATGAGCATGCACCATAGGTTTAAAAGGTATAGGTGCATTAAGCATATTTACACTCACCAAATTTTATAAGAACTCAAAAAATTCCACACCTATCAAGTGTCAAGCTCAATCCATTGCTTCATTATACGTCTCATCTTCATGCTACTATTTTTCAAGAGATCCTTCACCATGACCTTCTCATACACTTTGAGTCCTTTTGACACTTCCAAGTTACATATCCTCCACAATCAGCACCATCTCTTATTATATGCTTGTATTTTAAGCTCTTGGGTATTAATTAGTTCATATCCTTCCATCATGCCTCACCTACACATCCCCCTATTCTCCTTTGCATATATCATACATGAATGGATTTTAGCCTTCAATTGACAAAGTTTTTAAACCATATTGAGACATTAGCTTCTTGATATTTGTGCCAAAATCCTACATGAATGTGCCTCTAGGGTTTTAAAATAATTGGTACTCCACTTCCTTAGGGCAAAAATAAGTTGATACTGCAAACTCAAGCACATAGCTATTCAAAACTCCTTACTATCATTTATCCACTTCTCTAGTCCAGGTAACATTCAAGGCCATAAGCCTCTCTAAGTGATCCCTTATCTACTCATAACACCATCCATAGCTTCTTATTTTATGGGTTGAATATGTAGCCAACCAGTTGTACACATGCTTAGGTAACTCACATAAAAAGACCTCATACAAAGCTTCATATAGGTTGTCCTAAACCCATTTTATTATATTTTGTCCTTTGAAGGTTAGATGCTTCTTTTTAATACTATTTTCCACCTAATGCATCTAATGCTCAATATTTTTGAGAGAAATCTAGTGCATTATTTTTTTGCACTATCATAGAAACAAAATTCATCATGGGTCATAGTGATAGTTCCAAAATGTTATGAAAAGTCTAGTAGGGGTTTTATGAAAAAAAGCATAAGCATAGGATAACTTATTTTACACTCAAAATTTAAACACTCAATCACATCAACATTGATTCATATAAGGCATAGGCCCTATGTGCTCATGTAAAGTATAACTAAGAAGGAATTGGGGCTTGCATTGGGCTAGTTGTGTCATGGCATGAGGCTTCAAAAAGGGGAGGTTCAAGCATTACCACATTAAATTAGTTGAGGGGTAGGCACAAGCCTAATTTAAGGTAAGCCAGGAGTCATATAGGCCCTAAGTGAGTCACAAGACTAATTTGACTTAATTTATTCTCTATACTTAACATATGTAGATTAAAAAAGGGTTGGGTTCATGGGCATAGATTTATACTCATATTGCATGTAAAATGATGATGACATCATAAAAATATAAAAACTCCATTAAAATGTGAAATAAGTAAATTAAATTAACTTTAAATCACATAAATGACCAAGATGTGACACAACACAAACACTTGCATCTCATAACAATACTACAAAACATGTGAACCAAGATAAACACCAAACTAGTTGCTTAAAGTCCAAAATAAGAGTTTAAATTCAAAATAATACTACTTAATAACCCAAAGGCTCATAGATGAGCTTAAGCACATAAAATTGTAGCTAGAGTGACCTCCATTATATATCTAAGACTCAATGTCCACTAGAAAAAACTTTACATAGAATGGTTCTAAAATCATTCTACTAGAGCTTCACTCCAATTCTCCTCTCCCCTTAACCTCTAGCTTGAGCTCTTTATTTAGGCCTTTAAGAACATATTTTCTAGGGTGAAAGGTAAATTCTAAGCACTGAGTTAGAGTTCTTTCATCATAACCATCAGTTCCATGACTCTATAATTCCCATGTTCTACTTACCACATTTATTTAGATCTTCATTGATGTCTTGATTATCTAGGAGATGGTTAGCTATAGGTTAACTAGTGTATGTGATCTACGAGGATCTATATTTTACTCTAAAAATGAAGTCTTCAAATTTCAAGTTTATCATTGTCAAGGATAAGTGATCATTGAGATATTTTTGATGCATTTTGTAGTTTGCAAAATGTATATTGTATGCATGAGTTATGGCACCTAGAAGATCATTTTCAGCAAGTAAAAAAAATTTGGGTTTTGGATGTCGACAAGTGGTGAGAGGTCAATAAACAATGAATTTTGACAAGTGGTGAATGAATAAAAAACCACATGGTGGGTTCTCAAGCCACCACATGGCTTTCCACAATTCATTATGATCCAATTTTATATATTATAATTAAATTTCATGCTAAAGCCCGTCAAATCCCTCCAACTTTCCATGTGACATCCACACTCTCCACTTACATGTAACAAGACCCCATGTTCATGCAATGTATCATTCAAGTTTCCACATATTTCCATGGTCCCCACACACTTTACCTACCACATACCATAAACATCCCATATACCTCCATAAAATTTCCCCATGTCACCACATTCCCATGGAAATAAAGGTAATGCCAATCACTTGGTAATGTTTACCATGAATTTCATCACATTTTAATACTTTTTAAAACATCCACATCCCAAATGTGGGATATTGTATTTCAATGCCACCAAAAACATTGGGTCAGACTTGAAACATGGAATTTGGGATAAAAGGATAAGTATTTAATCAATACACCACGAAGCTCAAACACTGTAAATTGAGCTTGAGTTTGTATTTGAAGCCAACTTTTGGTCATGGAGATTAATTACAAGGCATGTAAAGAGTGTGGAGAGAAATGGAGATAATATTTGTTACTCAGATTAAATAATATTATTTTGAGAGAATCTCTATGATAGAATTAAAGGTTGTAAGATGATTTTTGAATACTTATTATTATTATAAAGTAATTTTTGCTACAATTAATAAGGGGTGATCACCCATTGCAATAGATCTAGAGATGTATGATTTATATCCAAACTCCGTTATCAAATCATGTGGTATTTTTTATCGAATTGGTCTCTTATGTTATTATACTCTTAAATCTTCGTCTATTTTGGATATTTATAACCTGATTTTAATTCTATAATCATTTCAAATGTCAATTTTAATTAAATCATTATATTAATGTTTCAATCTATTTGAAGTGTGTTTTTTGATACTATGAAACTTGTTTGATTATGATTATGGATAAAAATTTTGGTATCAGAGAAGAATTTGTATTTAAGAATGTCAATTGCTAGTATATGTTGACAAGGTCAAGATCTAGGTGGGGTGAAGGAGAATTAGAAAAATATGATCCATATATTGGATCAATACATACTATAAAAATGAGAGATGACTTTGAGTCTGAATGAGCTTTCTGACAATCCTTCCTAGAAATGAAGGACATGATCAAGGAACTTTACCATGACTGACAAACTAAGATGGTGCATGATGGAGGTGGTAAATTTTTTGAGAAACCTTCCTCCTCTTTGAGTGATGGTAAATATAAAAAATTTGTTGGATCTCTTCCTTCACTAAATCTAGATATTAAGTTTGAATTATCGATGTTTAATAAAAAAGTTGTTGCATCTCTTCCTTCACTAAAGCTAGATATTAAGTTTGAATTATTGATGTTTAATAGTGATATTAATTAAAAAAAGATGGATAATTAGATAAATCAAATTGAAGTATATTATAGGGTCCAAAATATTGTAGATGATGAGGCTAAAATTCACTTGGATACTCTTTGAATGGGAGCCACAAGTCTCATTTAGTGGGAGATCAACTTGAAGGAAAACAAGATTAACATAGGTAACTAAATTTCCACTTAGAGTGAATTTTTTGATGTACTCAGAAAGCAATTTTATCCTTTAGGCTATATGTAGTAAGCCATGATGGATTGGCTATCTTTTAGATAAACTAAAGGCCAAAGTGTTTAAGATTATACATAAGAATTTAGTAAAAAGGCTTTAATTTTGAATATTCCTCTTTATACACAAGAAACACTACTTAAGTATATAGGTGGGTTGCATAGTTACTTGAAACACATGATTCTAGTTCTTAATCCCACTAGTATAGATGAAGCATGTGTTAAAGCCATTCAATTAGAGGCCATATAAAAATAGATAAAAAAATCTTTTCCTAAAGTTAAAAGTAAGCAATCTAAATTTAAGCATTCTAAAGAAAAAAGTTATGGAAAGGGTAAACAAAAATCCACTGTTACTATTCATAAAGAAAAGGGTAAGCCATTTTGTAATCATTGCAAGAAAAATCATGATGAGTCTAAGTGTTGTAAATTGCATCCTGAGTTAAGTCATTTTAATAGGTTTAAGAAGAAAGATAAGAAATCTAATACTATGGTTCATGATTTGGGTTTAGATTATGGGGATTAAACTAAGATCACAGTTATGAGTATGCAAAATTATTTTTCTCTTTCTAGAACTAAGTCATCTAATGTTGTTTCCTCTTCAAAACAAAAATATGTGCATGAAAATAAGAAAAGAAATGAGTTTTCTAGATTAGAGTTGTTGAAAAACATACTAAAATTGACACTCTATTTGATAGTGGACCATAGGAAAATTTAATATCTGAAGAGATTGTTAAAAAGATAGGCCTACAAAAAACTCCCCATTCGAAACTCTATCACTTGGTTGGGTGTGTGGTGATGCAAAATTAAAAGTAACCAAAACCTACAAATTGAAATTTGTCATCGCATCCAAATTCATGGATGAAGTTGACCTAAATGTTGTCCCTCTAAACATATTTGGGATTATTTTAGGAAGCCCTTATCTTTATGATAGAAAAGCAATCTTCTATAGGGAGGAGAATCAGTAATTTCTTGTTAAGGATGGAATTAAATATATATTTAGAGCACATCAAGTTAAGATGAGTCTTTCCTTGGTTACAATAGAGAAAATGAAAAGACTGGTTGATTTAAGAGAGAATTTTTGTCTCATGTTGATTAAGTATAAGGAAAAAGAATATTCCCAGGTTATGGAAAATTATGATCCTAAACGTAATAAAGAATTGGTTGAAATCAATTCTAATTATGATGATGTGTTTCAATATAGCAAAGGGTTACCCCCTAAAAGGGGAGTTTAACATGAAATTAAATTGTTACAGGATTATCCTCTCCTTAACATTGGCATGTACAGGTTATTAGTGGTGGAAAATGAGGAAATCAAGAAGCAGGTAATGGAACTTTTAGAAAAGGGTATTATTCATCCTAGTACATATATTGGTTTGCCTATCATTATATGCCAAAGAAAGATGGAACATGGTGAATGTGTGTTGATTTCCATACTTTGAACAAAATTACTATTAAGAATCATTACCCTCTTTCTCATATTGATGATTTACTAGATTAGTTAAGAAAAGCTATCTATTTCACTAAGTTGGAATTTAAAATTAGTTATCATTAGGTTAGGATTAATGATGGTGATATTTGGAAAACTACTTTTAAGACAAAACAAGGATTATTTAAGTGGCTTGTCATGCCTTTTGGATTGTGCAATGCACTGGCTACATTCATCTGATTGATGAATGATGATTTTAGGCCATTCCTTGATGAATTTGTTATAATATACTTAGATGATATTTTGATCTTCAGTCAGTCTTGGGAATATCATGTGATTCATATTAGGAAAGGCATGGATGCATTAAGAAGGGAGAAACTTTATTTGAAATTGTCTAAATGTGAATTCGGCAAGACCTCTTTGGTTTACTTGGGTTATATTGTAGGACATGGTGAACTAAAAATTGATCCTAAAAAGGTAGAGGTTATAATTAAATGGCCTAAACCCAATAATGTAACTGAGGTTAGAATTCTTCTTGGTGAAGTAAAATAGTGGAGAAAATTCATTGCTAATTTCTCACTTATTGCATCACCCTTACATTATTTGAATAGTACTAAACATGTTTTTTAGTGTGGATGGAAGTAACAAAAAGCCTTTGATATTTTGAAGACAAAGATTAGTACTAATCCTATCTTGGCACTTCCTAATTTGTAGTAGCCATTTGAGATCGAGACAGATGCAAGTGATTATGCTATGGGAGCTATTCTACTATAGGGAAAGAAGATAGTATGGTATCATTATAAGACATTCATAGGTGTGATAAGAAACTATCTGACTTATTATAAGGAATTACATTCATTGGTTTAGAGTGTTAAGAATTGGAAACATTATTTGATGGTCAAAGAGATAGTGATACATATAGATCAATAGCTCATCTAGTATCTCTTGTCATAGCGTAAGATATAATAGTCTAGGCATTTTTGTTGGATGGGTTTCCTACAATAGTTTCATCTTGTGATCAGGTATAAGAAAGGTATTAATAATAAAGTTGATGACATGCTTTCTAGGCCTCTTATGGTAGTTGCATCTATTCTTTTATAGCATAGTTATTTGACTCATAAAATTTATAAAGAATAGTATGTTGATGATGTTAATTTTAAGGATGTTTATAAAGACTTGATGAGTGGTAAATAGGTAGAAGAATCAGACTATCATGTGCATAATGCACTTTTGTATCATTTGGGTAAACTTTGCATTCCTCAACATGAAATGGTGTACATGGTTAGGGACATACATAATTCTCTTATTTTTGGTCATTTTGGAGTTGGTAAAATGGTTCAAAATTTGAAAATGTATTTTTATTATCCCTATATATAGGAAAATGTTTCCAAATATGTCAATATATGTGTTATTTATTCCACAAGTAAACCTAGTCACAAGATATTGGGACTTTACACTCCCTTACCTATTCTTACTCATCCCTAGGAAATCATTTCCATGGATTTTGTAGGAGGTTTGCCTATGTTATAGAGAAAACATGATTACTTGTATGTGGTAGTGGATAGATTTAGCAAGATCTATGTTTTGATACCTTGCTCTAAGAAAATTATCGGTGAAGGTACGACACACTTGTTCTTTTAACATGTATGGGTTCATTTTGGTTTGCCCATTTCTATTATTTTTTATTAAGATTCTTGATTTCTTGGAGAATTTTGGTCAACATTATGGGAATTGATGGACACTAAGTTGAATAATAACACTGTATTTCATCTATAGATCAATGGTTAGATAGAGGTTGTAAACTGCACAGTGGTAAATTTGGTTAGGAGTTATTATAGTAAACATCCCAAGTTGTGGGATGAGAATTTATGCTATATAAAACATGCTTGCAACTGTGCACTTCATTCTTCTACTATGAAATCTCCTTTTGAACTTTGTTATGGATATTTGTGTAGATCTTCTTTAGATGTTTGATATGGATAGGATTCAACTACTAATGAATATAAAGATGCTATTACATTCAATAATTTCATTGAAAAGATATAGAAGATACATCACACCATCTGAGATTAATTAGAGTAAAGTTAGGAAAAATACAAAGCAAGACATGAAAAACATCATGTTGATCACCAATTTAGTATAGGTGATTTAGTATGACTTCACATTAGTAAAGAAAGGCTGAAAAGTGAATGTAAAAGGTTGAAACCAATCCGATTCAAATTAACAAAAAGATTGGTAAAAATGCTTTTTTGGTTGGATTTACCATCTTATATGTAGATTTATTTAGTTGTGAATTTGGAAATTTTGAAATTGTATGATCCACCAATGATTGTATATCATGATGAGAGTGTATCCATTCCTTTTATTGATGATTTTGCTCCTGAGTATCTAATAAAACTATAGGAAGATATAATAATTGATAAGAAGGTTTAGACTTCATGAAGGGGAAATTTTAAATATATTCATGTTGGTCTCAAAGGGATACATCCAAAAAGGGCCAAATAGATGGAAGCCAGAATAGTGAGGGAGCAATACCCTCACCTCTTTATCAAATAATTTACTTTTGGAGGTCCAAAAGCTCCTAGTGGGGAAGATTGATTTAGGAGGATCTATATTTCACTCCAAAAATGAAGTATTCAAATTAGAGGTTTATCATTTTCATGGTGAAGGAATCATTAATAGATTTCTAACAAATTTTATGGCTTGAAAAATGGATACCGTATGCATGAGTTATGGCACCTAGAAGATCATTTTAGGTAAGTAAAAGAAATTGGGTTTTGGATGTCAACAAGTGGAAAGAGGTCAACAATCGATGAATGTTGACAAGTGGAAAATGGAGAGTAGACCATGTGGCGGGTCCTCATTCCACCATTATTTATGATCTAATTTTATATATTGTAACTAAGTTTAATGCCAAATCCCCTCAAAATCCTTCCAAATTTCCACGTAATATCCACACTCTCCATGTACATGTCATAATACCCCATGTTCATGATACATATCATTCAAGTTTCCATGTATTTTCATGGTCCCCACACACTTTACTTACCATATACCATAAACATCCTATATGTTTCCATAAACTTTCCCCATGTCACCACATTCCCATGGAAATAAAGGTAATGACAATCACTTGGAAATGTTTACCATGAATTTCATGGCATTTTAATACTTTTTGAAACATCCACATCCCAAATGTGGGATATTGGATTTTGATGCCACCAAAAAATTTGGATGAGACTTGAACCATGGAATTTGGTATAAAAAGATAAGAGTTTGACCAATGTACCATAGAGCTCAAATACTATAAATTGAGCTTGAGATTATATTTAAAACCAACTTTTGGTCATGGAGATTAATTACAAGGCATGTAAAGAGTGTGGAGAGAAATGGAGATAGTATTTGTGACTTAAACAAAATAGTATTATTTCGAGAGAATATCTAGGATAGAATTAAAGGTTGTAAGATTATTTTTGAAGACTTATTATTTTAAAGCAATTTTTTATACAATTAAAAAGGAGTGATCCCCCATTGGAGTGGATCTAGATATGTAGGCTTTATAGCTAAACTCTGTTATCAAATCATGTGGTATTTTCTATTGAATTGGTCTCTTATTTTATTTCACTCTTAGATTTTTATCTATTTTAAATTTTTAAAAAGTGATTTTAATTCTATAATCATTTAAAATGTCAATCTTAATTAAATCATTATATTAAGTTTTTGATCCATTGTAAGTGTGTTTTATACTACTATGACACTTGTTCGATTATGATTATGGATCATCATGTTTTGCACTGCATCCTCTAGTTGGATATCAAAACTGTTAGGCTAACCTCTTGCCAAAATATCTAGATGCATCAAGGTGGATATCAAGTTAGAGGAAAAAATTGATTAAACTAGAGTTAGGGGTCCAACAGGGGTCTCTTATCACACTATGACAAAGGAGAGGTTTCCAAAGCCTATAGTCAAATGGCATCTCGTGAAAACCTTATCTAGGTCTTTATGATTGTAAAGATTAAGCAAGCTAATATACTAAAAAATTATACAAGATAATCTAGTAAATGCATATGAAAGCTAATCTGGTGCACACCAAAGATTGTGGCACAAATAGGGATGATAATAAACATGCAAGGACAAATATATATATATATATATATATATATATATATATATAAGATCTAAGCAAAGATAGATATAAATCAATAAATATTAACTAGATAATATCTACTTATTTAACTATTAATGCCTTAGGAATATACTTACATTTATTGAAGTGAACCCATAATATCTTAATCTCTCCTTTATCCAATGGTGCTTTGAAATAAGTTGTATGGGATTGTAAAGATCATAGGTTAAATTAGATTTAGGATAAAAGGCCTATCTTATGCATCTAAGACTTACATAAGATAATTGATACTTCTTCAAGGGAAAAAACCTAAGAAATGAAACCTCTTATTATTTGTATAAGTAGATTTTTGATAAATAATGATGTGTAATTGATTTATACTCTATTAGAAATGAAATGGAAGAGGTTGGATATAGCCATGGATTGGCCCTAAACTCTCTTAGAAATTAAGTCGATAGATTTTGCTAGTCGACATAATTATGTGGGAAATAGAACCATTATGTCTTGAACTATGTTGGCGTGGGCCAACCTAGTTCTCTAACATGCATTAAATCCAATAATGGGGTTGACTTAGTCAACCTAGTAGGAGACATGGTAAAAGGGGTTTATAACTAGTTAAGGGATATTTTGGGCAATGAGTTAGTAAATTATATAAGTGGGGTTTCAAATCATAGGTAAATAGACATGAGTAGTTTTTATTGGTTTTAAGTTGTGGTATAGGGGCTAAAAATCCTACAAAGCACCAAAGCGTTTCCAACCCATTTCCTAGTTCACCCTTTAAGGTGTGCACTCAAAGAGATTTAGATTCAATAGGTTC
Organism: Torreya grandis; assembly: GCA_037957365.1. Taxonomy (NCBI): domain Eukaryota; kingdom Viridiplantae; phylum Streptophyta; class Pinopsida; order Cupressales; family Taxaceae; genus Torreya; species Torreya grandis. The sequence goes on along the minus strand of JARHVA010000724.1, from coordinate 3,348,506 downwards.
TTATAAGAGAGAAATAATCAATAATTGATAAAGTTTAAAACTATTTTATGTATACACCATTATCTCACTAAAGCATTTTTATCAAGATCACTATAAAGATTGAGAACTAGGGTTTTTATGATTTGACAAGAGTGACAACCAATGACCTTGATCCAAATAATCTAGACTGAAGGAGATATAGAACCCAAAATATTTCAAGTGTTCATATATATAAATATATAAATATATATATATATATATATATATATACTTTGATGGTCAACCTTGGATGGTTATGTCGACACTTTTGTTTGACTTGGATGTAGGTGTCTAGTCCAAAATACCCTTTATATATATAAAGGGTATTTTGGACTAGACACCTACATCCAAGTCAGAAAAAAGTGTCGACATAACCATCCAAGGTTGATGTAAGTATTTGAGGTCAGAAATGTCAAATTTCTAAAATTTGATGATTGATTCAGAATCTAGATCTAGTCTATTTCTAACCTATTCCACATGTATGTATACATGTGCATAAGAAATTAAGTACTCTTATTTCCCATTTATTTCACTATCAATAACTATTTTTAACATATCTCAGTATTTAAATTCAAAATATTGTTTATCTAAGTTTTCAAATAATTAGCCTACTATATATTTATTTACCACCCTTGTTCTTATTCATTTATATATTCTTAACCCTATACTATATTTATCCATATCAAATTGGGGTTAACATTTCATTAATATGATCTATATGAATGCAAATTTTTATGGTTCTTAGGGTTTCAACTAGATATGGTTGTAGATTTTTGTACTCTTTCATTTCATACTTATATTATTTTGCATGCAACCTAGGAATATTCCTATATTAGGTGTTGTGTCCATTGGACACATTTAACTTACTCTCCTACCACTTAATATGTCTCAAACAAATGAAGGGCCTAATCCTAGGTATGTGATTATAAAAATGTAAAAAATGATCTGAATAAAGATAAAAATCAAACTTCTCTTTACCAATATTTTTATAATAATATGGAGCCTATTCCTCCTAACCCTAATGAGGGTGATATTTACCATCCCTATAACCATATCCACAATATCACACATTTAAGGGATAAGGTAGATGTTGTGTGCATTCATATGCAATTTGAAGCACTTAGGGTTTGTGCTTATGATCCTTAAAATATAAAAACATCACTATGAGAAATTTAATATAAGCATTACAAAATCAAAATCAATTTTTCAATTCAAGGCTAACATCATTGGAAAATCATATTACATACATGTAAAATCTAAAGCATGCTAGTGTTAATCATGTGTTTGCATCTTCATCTACCAATGTTATGCTAAAAATGGTTTCTTAACCAAATTCAAAGATATAATATAACCCATCAAAAATAAGTTATTCAATTATTATACCAAATGTTACTAATATACTAAGTGAAATACTAAAATTAATGATTTAATAAAAAGTGATCAAATTACCTACTCTAAATTTTATCAATAGATCTAAATACTATTGTGCATATTATATAATGCATGGGCATCATATAATTTTTTTTATATTAAGTAAAAAAATATAAAGTCACAAAGGTAGTGGTTATAATATCATTAATACATCAACCAATAAAACCACTCACATTATGAGTACCTCTCCTTAAACTTGAGTACCAAAACAAAAAATGTGGTTACCAAAAAATAATTTATAACACAAATTATTGAAAATAAAAAAAATAGAGAAAGTACATATTCAAAAGGCCAAGATAGAGAAATATATGTTACAAAAAGATCAAGAAGTCAAATAACAAATTACATATTCTCTTAGTGTTCAACCAAAGATATATGACTCTTCTCTAGTCCATAATTAGATGCAGGTTCTTAACAATGATGAACATACTCAAGAAAAATAAGATTTAATTAAGATAACTCAAATATATGGTGTAGTTTTTTTCATAGATATGTGCTCAAAATGATATATCATAATTGTTGACATTTTGGCTTCATAGGCCGAATGTCAACTCATAGCATCAAAAAAATTTGATGATAAATTTCCTAGCTTACTCATAGTGATATCTTGCATGATCATGTCTTTATTGGTCCTATTTTGAGACTTAATATTAGGGATGATAAGTTCCATGATGTATCATAAGGCATTCTTGCATCCATTGTGTCATGAGGGTCTTGAGTCTTTTGGTGAGATGGTAATGGTCCTTGTGAGCTTGGAGTGAATCAAGAGAGTGTTAAGATGTCTTGGAAGTATAGTAAAAGTGTTTTGACATTTTTTAAAGCCACAATATGAGGATCAATAGTGTATTAAAGTTCATTGTTCATGATACACTCACCTAATCTTATTTATCACCTCAACTCACCCTTAAAACCATCAATACCCCTCCAAATACCTCATATAAGCTTATTTTGCCTTTTAAAACCTTAGAAAGGTGAAGTATTTTGATGAATTGAATTAAAATGGGATATTCAAAAGGTATTATTAATATCATATTTCCATGAATTATACATTTCATAGCCTTAAAGTCCCATTTTGAGACCCATTCACACCCTTTCACAAGTCAAATGGGCCCGCATGCCAAATTAAGACTCTTCCACTCCCCCTACTTATTTAAAATTTGAAAAGGATTTTTAACACATTTTCCCTCTTTTTGTCCCTAAAATGGTAGGTCCCATCTTAAAACATCGAGATAATGGCGAAAAGATAGAGGTTTTCTACACTTGTACATAACTATATGGACTTAGACATATAAAAAGTGTTAGAGGATTATAGAGTGGCCCATATATGATGTATTATACAATTTTAATCATGAAAGGATGTCAAATATACTCAAAAATTGTCTTTCACTTCATCTAATTTCTTTACAAGCTCAAATAGCTCCTAAGGTTTAAACTTAGATCGTACAGAGGAGAGAGAATGGAGATCCCAAATTTTATCCAGGGGAGGCACACTCAATTAGATTAAATCCATATATTTTTTTTCTTGGATTAACCCCCTAATATTTTTTGAATTCCCTTGAGAACTTAAGGAATCTATATACCATCTTTATCTACGTAGGCCAAGTAAAATAAAATGGTTTAAAAGGATCCTCATCTAGTCTAGTCAAACCAATGATTGATCATGTTTATTTAGGTTTTTTAGGAGGCTCTCATGGAATTTTCAATTATTTTCTCACACATGTGATCTTATGGGAACATAAAACATCCAAACTTGTATAGTCTGTATTGTGCAAGTAGATCTAGATAGTGATATAGTGTTGAAGACTTTCTTTACAAGGAGTTGACAATGTGGAAAGTTTTTTTGAGTGATATACACATCCCCATGCCTCCCTAATTAATATTTATGTTAAAAATGGCCTCTAATCATATAAAAGAGGACCTTAAATGAATAATTCATATGCATCTTAGTTTCAATGTCTGGTGAACACTATATATTGTTCACTGATACCATCAAAACTTTCAAAACATAGTCTATGAACATGAAATAAGGTGTTAAAGTCATTAAAAATCATTGTCAC